>CAUYQV010050714.1:0-60145 GCA_963574575.1 Galagoides demidoff
ATTCAAATTGTATGTAAAACCAGCACATTGTACCCTGTGATTGCATTAATGTACATAGCTATGATTTAATAAAAAAGTAATAAATAATACATAAGATAACAGAAAAAAAAATCTGGTTGGTAGGAATAATTGTTGTATAAATTAGCCTTTGGCAAAACTCCTGAAATGGAATGATTCCATGAGGATGAGGTAATGTGGGAAAGAATATTCATTCCAGTTAAAGAATCTTGGAGCTAAAGAATCTTGGAATTTTGGAGTTAGAAGAGATCTAGGAGCCCTATGCTACACCTTCATTTTATAGCTGGGGAAACTGAGGCCCAGGCAAATTTCCCAAGGTCTACATCAAATAGAGGCAAAACGAGAGGTTTAGTTCAAGTCTTTACCAACAAAGGCAGAGACCACATGTGTACTTTATCTAAATAACACTGAGAACACAGGTGGGTGTTAAATGGGTAAGCAAAGACGATGAGATTCAGTTCCTTGTTTAAAAGTCCACAGAGACTTTCACAACATTTTACTGGAAGTCATGTGGCATTACAGAGACAAATACTTTAACAAAGTTAACTTAAACTACTTCTACTCACCATCAGATCTTTCCTTAACTCATGAGAAAGGAAAGTATGATTTGAAACATCTTATTCCTGTATAGAGAGAACCATATAAAATTGCCAATACTTGACCATTTTGCACATACAAAAATAGAAATTTATGTAGCACTCAATCTAATCCAACACAACACACAAATAAGTGTCTATTTGATATTCTAAGAACATGGCAGTATGACCATAAATAATTCATACTTCCTGAATCCTCTACCCAAATTTTCTAGTCCTGCTGTGGTCATGTTGACTTATCAAAATTCTTCTTTCTCCTATGATTTTTATCTGCCTCACAGAATATAAATACCCCAATGGGAAACCTAAATGTTTAAAAGTCTAATGATATTAAAAACATTTTTTAAATGTAATAGGAATCATTCCCTGTAACTAAATACTTACCATGTAGCAGATACCATGCTAAAAGCTTTAGTATTATATTCTCATTACTATCCTCAAAGGGGGGCGGTGCCTGTGGCTCAAAGGAGTAGGGCGCTGGCCCTATATACAGAGGTGGTGGTTTCAAACCCAGCCCTGACCAAAAACTGCAAACAAACAAACAAAAGTACTATCCTCAAAGGGTAGGTAAACATTAACATTACCTCTGTTATTGTCTGTTCTACAGGAGGGGAAAGTGAGGGGGTCAATGAGATTATGCAGTTTTGTACAAGGTCAAACCAGTTTTCAAACCCAGGAGACAGAATTTAAAGCTGGTCTGCTGAATCTAGGTCTCTACTTTTGATGTTCCTTCCACTCTGCCTTTGTAAAGTCTCGTTGTACCTCATTCTCCTCTCAAGTCATCCTTTCTCTGTTTAAGGTTTCCACTGACTGAACTCAGCACTTCCTGGGGCATCAAAATGATGGGAGGATTCCAACCATTCAAACGTTTATTCTCATCTTGCCCCATAACACCTCCCACTCTCTTTCCACCTCTGTGCCTTGACCAAGCCTTACACTGTATTTGTTGTCTAAGACATCAATTTCAGCTGGACCGCCTACCTGAGTTCTCACAAGGTAAAATGAGATTGCATTAATTAGGACACTCTATTAGTGATGAATTAATACTGATCTCTCAATCAGACCATTAGGATGGAAAAAAGTTCTTTAATTTCTTATTGGTATGGCCTATGGTATAATGCTAGGCACAGTGAGCTCTCCATGGGACACCTTCGGCAAGCTTATCTTTTCACAAAGTAAAGCAGCATGAGCTGAAAGGACTAGTTGAAATGGCCTCATCTTGCCTGGAAATTTATTTTCAGGGAATTTCCATACACATAGAAACTTACAGTATTGCCAGTTACCTACTCCAAGGACAGGCACCTGCCCATGGTGATGTGTGTGGGCAGGAACAGCCTCATCCGTAGGAATGCTGAAGTGTGGGAGAAAGTGTTGAGTCCTTATTTTGCTTTACTGCAAGGATCACAACAAAGCACTCAACACATTTGGGCTGACCCTTCTTCATAATTGAGTTCTCACTTCTTAACAGTGTGTTCTTCAAAAATCAATTCTGTGGGATTGAGTAGGCTTCACTGTGAAAAAGCGTCTTTAGTCGGCTAAGTTTATTAAACACACTGAAGCAGGTTTCTTTACTTCCTCTGAATTATACATTGATCTTATTTGTCAGATGATTTGGATCATGTCTGTTTCCCACTAGATCATGACTTTTATAAGAGCAGAAGTAAATCTGAATTTCCTCACTTCTGAATCTCCAGTGACTAGCACAAGGCCTGAGGGATTCCACGTATGTTTGTGAACAGAACAAATGACTGAGTCAAAGAATGAAATGAAGGGACTTAGGCAAGGAAGAAAAAGGGGCGGGGGGAGATTCCTGACCTGAGAATCTACCAGGCAAAAAGCAATAAAATGATGAGGAGAATAAAAAAGAAACTTTTTCAACTTCAGAATTTTTCCGAAGCTGGCCCTGCTATACACCATGAGTGTGCAAGGTTGGGGTTGTTTGGATTCATTAAGCTGGATGGCTATATTTATTTTTAGGATCTGAAAACCAGAAATTGTGTTTTCCAGATGGGAGGGAGGGTAGGAGCCCCGGGGACAAACTTACTGTTGTGCCTCCCCCCTTTCTGAGCCCTTCTCCCCCCGGCAGCTGGGCAGAGGAGCCCTGGTAACAGGTGCTACTATATTTCAATATTGTTCTACCTTAGTTTTCTCAGAAAAGCTTCAGTGGGCTGCAATTTAGATTGCCCATTTTTCCTGGAGATTAGATTTGCCACCTTTGTTGGCAGCTTGTGATTGCCCCAAACAGTCGATTTTTCACATCCACACACCCTCAGTGGGAACCCAGGTGCGGGCTAGGAAAAGTGGAGCTGTGTTTAAAGCCTGCCCAGCTTATACAGGGTCCCATGCCCATGACATACAGATACTTAAGGGGAGTGAAGCTGCCAAAGGCAGGAATTTGGTTCAGGAAGAGAGTTCTTAAAAGTCATCCAACACTCACTCTACATTTTTCTAGCGAACGTAAATAAATCAGAGCAAGGATTGTATACAGCAACCTGAGACGTCCATTAAAAGATCAGGTGGGTTAACTGCATCTACTGTGGAAAGATTTTTTGTTTTCCTAAATTAAGAGATTAAATAAAAACAAGCATTTTAGTTATTTTCTATTATTATTTGGGGGAATAGGGGTGGAATCGCATTGCTAACAAAGCAATGTATTCATTTTCAAATCATAGTAAACATGTGGATTGTGTACAATTTTAATTTCTTTTAAAATGAAAACGGATTAAGAGGAGGGTGGCCAGAACCTACATCAATGGTAGAAACAGACTAAATCAGTGTGTGTGTGTATGGTGTGTATGTATATCTTATGGACAGCGTTTATGATTTGAAAAGAATCTTTTCATATTAAGGTAATATAGACATATTATAGAAAATCACAAACAAATGAGCAAAAAGTAAATGAATAAAATTTCCTCAGAATCTTCTCATTCCTGAAAGAAACTTTTAATTTCCTTTTTCCAGGGATAGGCAAGCAGATTCGTGTGCTCTGCCTGTACTTCCATTGTGCCCTCTTTCTCTTTCTTTCCTCTCCCTTTTATTCCCTTTTTTTCTCTCTTCCCTTCTTTTCTTCTTTCTTCTTTGTTTCCTTCTATCCATTCTCATTCTTACTCTTTCTTTCTTTTTTCTAGCAGCCTTTTTCAACTAAACATTAATGGGTTTGATTCATAGATCAGTTTAACAATGTATATGTCTGTGTTCAGTGAAGCATTTAACAAAATCTTTTATTACATGTTCACACACACGATGGAGAGATACAGCCTGAATGGCAGGACAATTAGGTGAGTTCACAGCTGGCTGAACAGTGATACTCAAAAGGTCTTGATTAATGCATAGATGTCAACCAACAATAAGGTGTCAGGGATGTTATAAGAGTATGTTTAGCAAATATTCAGACAGTACCCCGGGTACCGCTTGTTAAGAATTTTTTTTTTTCCCCAGAAATGCTGGTTTATCTACTCCAGATACCAGAATCTTGATAGCAGCTTTAGAAGTCTATCAGATAATGCTGGAGAAGTCTTCTGAGAGCTGGGATCATAAAACTAAAGATGGTGGGCTTGAAATTACTACAGGCACAGAGAAATCTGCTTGTCAGCACTGATTTGCTGCCAAATCTTGAGGCGTTATTATAACTAAAGAGGACAACAGTTCTGAAATATTAGCTCAGTCATTACTTAGTGAACTGCTGAGTTTACTAAATAGTTAACTTGCTGTGGGATAAGACATCGGACTATAGCAAGTATGAGGCAGTTATCACACTTCATTCATTCTGTCCATGCTGAGAAATTATGAGCACACTTAGCCGATGGCTCATGAGAATGCCCCTCCCTAGTTCTTTGGTAGACAACACAACTGTTGACCTTTTTCAGCTTTCTTTGCACTCTGTACCAGATACTCCAGACTTTATACAACTTATTTCATTTGTTCTTTTAGCCAATCTATGGAACAAGTATTAGCATTATTCCTACTTTGAGAGCAGAGAGCTGGGGCAGAGAAGCCCAAGATCACACAGTTAGGAAAGGCTCGACCCCAGGCCAGGTGCCTATGGGGCCTGTGCGAGCTGCTCTGTGTGATTACAGGCCCGTCCCCTCATCTCCTGCCTTAGCCACTGTTCTTCACTCTGTTTCTACTGCCTGGTACTCATGCTCATCCTGGTTCCAATGACTGCTTATTTTTATTCCCATTTTTTATCCTCATTACAAAGAGCTCATGGTCTCTGCATTTATTCAAAAATCATGCTCTAGGTATAGTCTCTCATCAAGTGTTTCTAAAGAGTTTTTTCTCCTCCAGTATTTGCTCTGTGCCTAATGCAAGCTGCAACTCTCTGCATTTCTCTCCCTGACCACATTTTCTGCTTGTTTTCAACCAATTTCTCAGATTGTACTAGTACATTTAATGGGCTTGGTAAGCCATCAGCTTTTTAGAAGGAAAAAGAAACATAGTTTCCTCTTTGATTTCCACATTGAAAAAACAATTCTGAATTATGCAGAAGCCAAATGTTTCTTCCGAGGTAAATATAACAGCTTTTCTTTCCTATAGCCACCAAGTTTTTAGAAAACACTCACTACAGGCATGCCAAACCAGTGAAAGCCAGCAGGGTTCTTAGATTTTCATCTTTAACATTTGTTTTAAAACACAGAAGAAGAGTTAGAAATTATTCTAAAGAAATTTCTGGAGGCCGCAAAGCTAAGATGCCACACTGCACAACATAGTGGCGATTCAAATTACCCCTGGCATGTTGGAATGATAACTCTTATCGGCAAGATGAAAGGTATTGTAAAGAAATATGAAATCCTCTATTTGTCCCAGCTCCCAAATAGTTGTAAAAGTACCGAATAGGGCGGCGCCTATGGCTCAAAGGAGTAGGGTGCCGGCCCCATAGGCCAGAGGTGGTGGGTTCAAACCCAGCCCTGGCCATAAACTGCAAAAAAAAAAAAAAAAAAAAAAGCACCAAATAAAAGAGACCCTAATTAATAACAGTTTCCAAGGGAAAGATTGGAGATAAAGTGATTTGACCATAAATTTACAATGAACCAACTCAATTCTCAACTACGTGGAATAGTTTAGCTTAATAACTGTGAATATTCATCTTTTTAAACTGTTCAATAGTATTTGATTCAGTTTGGAATATTGCATAATAAAAGTATTGTTGCCAGATTGAAATGTGTCCTAGAGAAGGTGAACAGAATACTGTGATTTTAGAAACTATAGTTTCTGAAGAAAGACTTAAGAAACTAAAATATTTTACCCTGAGGAGGAGAAAAATCTGAGGAAAAATAAAATAATCTAATAAGGGAAGCATGGTCACATAGAAGATGAAGCAAGATCATCACATTTTCCTCCAGTGCAAAGCAAATAGACAGTTTCTCCTTCACGTAGAAAGCATGATGGTAACTATAGTGTCCAGTTACAGACCTAGCTAGGGTACAATGTACTAAGCACCTCCGCCCCACAAGGGTCCAGGTAGAGGCTGGAAAATTGTATATGGTGGACACTATCGCGGAAAGTATTATGTGCAAATATGAATGCTCACAGTAGCTTCATTCAGAGCACCCCCAAACTGGAAACAAATTAAGTGTACATCAGTGGGTGGGTAGATGAATCAATGGTGCTCAACCAGGGGTGATTTTGCTCTCCTGGGGGGCACTTGGCAATATTTGGAGACAGTTTTGTTTGTCACAGTAGAGAACAGGGATCCCATTGGCATCCAGGGATAGAGACCAAGGATACTACTGAACATCCTGTAAGGCAGGATGGCAAAGCTAAAATAGCCATACTGTTCAAGGTTGAGACACCTTAGAATAAATAAACCCATACATCCATACAGTGGATCTGGTCGGCAATGAAATACATGCTGCTGATACCTGCAACAACAGGAACGAATCCCAAGTGTGTTGCACTGCATGGAAGAAGCCGGACCCAGAAGAGCACATACTGTGTGATTTCATTTGTGCAAAATTCTATACCATGGAAACTACAGTGAAAAAAAGTATCAGGGATGGCCTGAGGCCAAAGGCGATGAGGGGTAATGGGTTGCAAAGGATCATGGAGAATCTGTTGGGGACAGGAGTGTTCTGTGTCTCCACGGGGGTGGTGCTTACCCAGGTATACACAGCTGACAAGCTCATTTCACTGTGCACTTTAATAAAAGGGGCGCTTGAGTTTTGAGTCATACTGCAAAAATTCAAAAATTACTTTTTTAAAAAGAGTGCTTACGTTAAGAGAGGCTACACTCAGAATCTTGTATTTTGCTTCCCAATTCTAACATGTCCTTTTTTTTTTGCAGTTTTTGGCTGGGGCTGGGTTTGAACCCGCCACCTCTGGCATATGGGGCCAGTGCCTTACTCCTTTGAGCCACAGGTGTCACCCCTAACATGTTGGTTTTTTATTCCTTAAATCCATTGGGTTGCTGATCTAATGCACATAGAAAGCATCTATACAAAATATTTCTGCATCAACATGGGTCTACTCATACAGAAATAGCTCAATAAGTTAAAGACGGGAAGTTTAATATAAGTAGTTAATAAATTCTAATGAAAGAGTCAGTATAAGACAGAAGGAAATTCTATCAGGGGTGCCCAACTTTTTTTTTTTTTCTGTGCTTTCTATGGGAGAATATGAGTTGTCTTGGACCACATGTTAAATACACAAACACTAATAAAAGCTGACTGGCAAGAAAAAGTTCTGTGTATACTCTTCATGACAGCTGACACCATAGATGAGCCCCCCCCCCAAAAAAAACTTCTCACAAAATCAGCATGTGGTCCACGGTTCATAGGTTGGACACCCATGCTCTATGTGGTACCCTAGAGCTAAGGGAGAGCACCCAAGGAAGGGTAAACTTGGAAAGAGACCTCTCCCCAAGGCTAGGGTTCCAATTTTATTGGTGGATAGCAAAGAAGTTTGCTCAGATAGGAGCTGGTCCATGCTCACTGTTAAAGCAGCATGCAACCTTCTGGAGTGCCCATAGGGTACAGGCAATCAGCAACTGGTGGTGTAAACAGAGGAAGTCAGGGGGCATAGGTGAGCCATGCATGGATCTACAGAGAGAGTAGTGACACAATGGCAAGAGCAGTGACCTTGTTGGTTGTAGAATCATTGAGTGTGGGCTTGAAGAGGGAATTAGGGATTTCTGACTTCAGGAGAGCTGGAGCTTGTGGTGTGTGTGTGCTGCTGCTAGGTTGTTAGGCCAGGCAAAGGCTACGATGCTCAGGGACTGTGTGGTTGGGGCACATGGCTGGGTCGGAGTTCCGCTGGAAGTCCTTACAGTCACAATGCCAATCCACTGTGCAGCCGGCAGGAGCAGCAAGGCAGCCTCTTCGTCCTGCAGTGCTTCTTCAGGAGAAAGCTCAGGACCACCTTCCCCATGAATAAGGGATGCTTAAATAATCTCTAACCACTATTAAAAGCCTGCATTGAGTGGTGAATTTGGAGCTGATACTCAGCATGCTCGGTGTTAGGTTTGAAATTGAGTCCCAAATAAAGACATAGTAAAGTCCTGACTCCTGGTACTTGAAATGTGACCTTATTTGGAAATAGCATCTTTGCAGATGTAACCAAGCTAAGATGAGGTGGGCCCTAATCCAATGTGACTGGTGTCATAAGAAACAATTCCGTGTGAAGACAGAGATGCACAGGGAGGATCCCACGTTACAGGAGAGGCAGAAATTGTGCCCAGGAATGCCAAGAACTGAGATCCACCACCAAAAGGTAGGAGGAGGCAAGGATGGATTCCACTCAGTCTTAGGTCCAGCGTGGTCCCACTGACACCTTGGTTTCAGACAGCTGGCCGCCAGCACTGCAAAAGAATAAAGTTCTGTTGTTTTGAGCTACCCAGTTGATGATACTGTGCTTTGACCAAACTAGAAAACTAGACAGATTTTGGTACCAGGAAATGGGGCACTACACTACCGAAGATCTAAATATGTAGAAGTGACTTTGGAATAGGATAGTGGATAGAGGCTGCAGGCATTTGTGGCACTGGATAGAAAAAGCCTAGATCACCTAGAAGAAATTATTGGTAAAGTTGTAGTTGTTAAAAGTGATGCTGGAGAGGGCTCAGAAGGAAGGACGGAGAGCTGCGGGGAAAGCCCCTGTCGTCTTAGGGAATACACATAGTGGCATGAACAGCTCTTATAGAAGTAGGAACCTTAAAGTTGTTTAGGGGGGTGGCGGCTATGGCTCAAGAAGTAGGGCGCCAGCCCCATACGCAAGAGGTGGCAGGTTCAAATCCAGGCCCGGCCAAAAACTGCAAAAATGAAGTTGTTTTTGGTGAGTTCTCAAATGGAAACGAGGAACATGGTATTGGACACTGGAGTTCAGATATGATACCTGCTGGCAAGTGACAGAGGTCTTGGCTGAAGTATGGTCTTCTGTTGAGAGGACAGTAAAACTTTTAAGCTGTGAACTTAGATATTTCGGTGAAGAAATTTGCAAACAAAGTATAAATGGTTCAGCTTGGATCCTCCCTGCTGCTTTGTAGTAAAGTGCAAAAGGTCACAGGTAGGTTGAGGAATGAATTGTTAAGCAAAGAAGAACTGGGGTTCCCCCAAGGTGGAAGAGGTGAGGAAGGTTTCTCCCCTGCATGTTTCAGTGGGGTTCGGCCCTGCTGACACCTTGATTTCTGATTTTTAACCTGCAGAACCTTGAGACAATAAATTTCTGCTGTTTAAAGACACTAGTTGTTTTCTAAGCGACCTTAGGAAAGTTAACACATTTGGCAAGTTTTGTGCGTTAATTCAGATTTTGAATTAAAATACTTACATTTGGCTTGTTGGTTAAAATACAAACAACATTTTATTTTAAATATGTAATAAGGATCATATGAATCCAAATGGAAATTGGTCTTAGTGAACCTGTCTCGACTGTAGCCTTTGCCCAGGGAAATATTTTCACTTTCTAGGTCTTAGCATTGTTTAACTATCTACATTTCATTTTTTGTTGTTTAACAAGAAGACGGTTGTTATTCCAACGTTATTTTCTTTTCCATGTGTGGAATCCATGTGTCTTATACATCATCCAGAAGCTGCATTTTTTGGAAATAGTAAAAATTTCAGCAGGGACACCTTATTTTCTTTAATAATACAGATCCTTCTGAAAATAGCCTCTTAAAAAAAAAATCTGCTTTGTTTCTTCACATTGGTCCCTCCTGCTATATCATTGATTCCCCTATAATAAGGTCTGGCCTATATAAAAGGCCAACTTGACATTTACTGATGTAATATGCAATAGTTATTCACATGAAGTTTGGTTATTTTTGTGACTTTTACAACTTCCCAAAGTTAAATACTAGACTACAAGCCATTTCAATGAAAAGTACAAAAAATAAGTTTTTGACACCACTATCCAAAATGTATCAAATATCCCATCCCTGAATGGGGACTTCAAATAGTGTAGGTTATTCATTAAGGCACCAAGTTCATACTGTTATTTCAGCTCACACTAAGAAAAACATAAGGGGAAAATAATATTCGCTCCACTATTGTGTCTGGCTTTGCCTCAAGGCCTCCTGCACAGTGGTGTCTGAGCCTGGGGCACACAGCAACCTCAGAATATTTGAAAGCTGAATCCTTTCCCTGTGTCCTTCCTTAGGTAAGGATGGGAAGTGCTCCTTCTGCCCTGCTTCTTAGGTGGTTAGAGGAGCAGTCCCAATTGGAGAGCTAGGGACCTGGGAGGTCATTTAATCCCTCAAACCTTATTTTCTCATTGGGGACGAATGTGTGCAAGTGATTGAGACAGCGACCCAGAGTCCAGTTGAGGTTCTTCTACAACTTAGCTGAGTAACTTTAGGCACCTGGATGTACATCTCTAAACCTGAGATATTTGCCTGAACAAGTGTGAAAAGAAAATACAATAGTCTTTTCATGTAGATGTCGTCAAAATTTAATGAGATAATTCCTCTGAAGGATAAACAAGTTGCCTTATGAGATCTCAATCAGCTTCACCTATAAGATAGGGACAGTGGTGATTTAGCCTGGATGGCATTTTGAGTATCACACGTGTGAACCTTTGTAAAGAGTTTAGACAAGTGACTAGAATGTGGCGGTTTTTCAATGGGTTTTAATTTCTTCCTTTCCTTCAAAATTTGAAACTCTTTGAAAGATGCCAATTTTAGCCTCTTTAGAGACTAAAGAGAGTCTTTTTTGTAAAGGCAATTGACCTGAATCATGAAGAATAAAATAAATTCCTTTCAAGGAATATTGAGATTATCTTACTTTTCATTCAACAGAAACGTAGGAACTCGTGATTAGATGCTGGAGTTAGGAAAAAAATCAACGGAGTCCCAACGCCCTGAATAGAATAATCTTTTTCGTCCTTTCTCTCTCCCTCTTGACTTCCTCTTCTCCATTTTTTTCCCCATTCTCTGCTTTATAAGCGGTAGTTGTGTGTACATTATATGGCTTATATGTTCTAAATGCTGAGATACATGGACGTAAGATAAGATTTCTGCACTCACATTTCCTTTATTCTAGAAGAAAGCTTATACGCTAAGTGGAGAATGCATAGTCTAATTTACTATTTCATTCCCTTACAATGGTGCTTCTCAAACTTTGGGGTACATGAAAATCACATAAAGTACTTGTTTAAAAGTGCAGAGTCTGTTCTTGAAAAAAGAGAGAGTGAAGAGACGTGGCAGCTGATGTCCATTTTGTCTGTGTGTTTTAAAGGAATTAATTTTGTTTTTCTGGGCCTTAGAACTCTGTGGCTCAGTGGCTACATTTTATACAGGAAGAAAATAAGAGCTCTTTCTCTATTTTCTACAATTACTCCAGAATTATCTTTGTTCTAAAGAGCTCTTAGTAAATATCTGTCAGCTTTTTGATAAGCGCTTGATAATTTTAAGGAGTGCATCTAATGCACTTACCATACTACCACCACGCACTGAAAATTAGAAAAGGCCAATTAACATCTTGACATCACTTTTTTAAGTAAGGTGATTTTCAAGGATTAACTAAACCAATTTGGAAAGGCCTAGGTTCAGTTGCACAGAGTACGTTTACCTACTTCTGTTTCCCTCTGCAAGTTAGCTAAGATTTTCTTTCTGTGTTCCCTGGAGATTTGAACAAGCAAGCGAGAATAGGCTGAAAGATTCCAGGCTCCTTTACAGGAAAATTTTTATTAGAGACACTTTCACCCTTTCCACCCAGACTATTGAAATGTGTTTCTTTATTGCATATGGCACCGTTATAATGAAACCAAAGGCATTACTAATGGATTGATACCATCTATAAAGCCCCTTCTTTGGCTGAGGTCTTTCCTTTCAAACCTGAGCTGAAGGTCAGTTAGAACAATGATAGAAGGCAGTTAATTTCCTGATTATAAATAGACAGTAGGAAATGCAGTATTGATTGCTGTATTTCAAGGAGGGGGACAACGACCCTCAAGAGTGGCAATCTAGGGTGATGTAATTTATAAAGCCAGAGAGTAGAATGTTGCTGCATATATCAAGCGAATAATAATTTTTTGGACCAAGATCACATTATATCTATGAGTCTGAAATATATAAAACATAGTCCTTGCCTCTTAAGAGCTTAAAAATTGGGGTATCAAATAATCAAGATGTGGAAATAATGAAAGATAGAGAAATCATTATCATAACTGTGTCTATGTTAAATTCTTTTGGAGTTCCAATATGGGTAAGAATCCTTGGATAATAAACATCATAATAAAATTCATAAAAGAAGTGGACTTTGACTAGGACTTTGAGGTCCAGTCCCAATAATGCATGTGACAGACAGAGAGACCAGACAGTGATATATCCAGAAGGGGGAGTCTTAACATTGTGTCTGACGTCCTTGTTCCTGAATGAGTGAATGATGTTCTGGGGCTTGCTATATCTAAGTCCATTAGATATAGGATAAGAATATAATTCCTTACCCTGAAATGGTTAAACTAAGAGATGAGTCACTCTAGTTTACCACAACTCCAGATTTCTAAACCAACAGATACAGCATAACACTTCTTGGTGTGCTCTACAGGGTGTTAAAAGATGGTTCATGAAAAGGAGTCTTCTAGCCAAATAAATTTTCAGAACACTGGGATGAAGTGAAAGCAGATGACATTTTCCTACAGGCTTCTTGGAACCTTGAATAGGTGGCTATGCTTTGTGATCCTCTAAGAAGTTAATGGAGTATATAACATTTCCCAAAATGATTTAGCTGCAGGAAGAGATTAATTGAATATGTATGTGTATTAACATACACTTACCAGTGGTCCTCAACCTTCCTAATGCCTCCTAATGCCGTGACCCTTTAATACAGTTCCTCAAGTTGTGGGGACACCCAACCATAAAATTATTTTCATTGCTACTTCATACCTATAATTTTGCTGCTGTTATGAATCGTATTGTAAATATCTGATATGCAGGATGTATTTTCATTGTTACAAAGGGGTTGCAACCCACAGGTTGAGGACTGCTGACTTAGATATACATAGTATAGATTTTCTTTCCATGGCATCTCATAGAGAAAGTCTTTTCAGAGCATAATTTGGAAAGTGCTTCAAGAAAAAAAAGTTTTATTTTGCTAGGATTTTCCTTAATGTGTGAGTACCTTTCACTGTGAGTTTTCACCTGTATTCAGACTTCGTGTTTCTTATAACAACTCTCCCTCTTTATAACGTCAGTTCTGAGAAGGGTAGATACAATTTTGATCTCCTTAATTCTAAGGAGAAGCTCACAAAAATATCAGAATACGTGACATAAGATGTGCATTGCTTTCTCAAATCCATGGATGTTTTTGGTTAAAAATGCAAAAATACATATTATTAAGGCTATTTGTTATGTGTTGTCATCCCTGTCGAGTTAACTCAACAGTCGTCAAAATAAGCATTGTATTTCTCATGGGAGTTTCTGTAATGGGACAGCATCAGTAGAAATTCTAGAAGAAAGGAAATGAGGGGAACTTTATTGCTATGAAATGAAAGTAAATTTAATGTGACTAACAATTGGCTAAAATTAAACAAGTTTATTATTTTCATTAAAGGCAGCTATAATGAAATCCAATTTTCTTAGGGAAAAAGAAAAACCTTTTCATGCTACAAATTACTTTTTCATAATATAAAATATTGTTAGGAAATTCATTTTTTTGCCACGGGTTTTCACTCTTTTTTTCCTCCTGCTCCTTTGCCTTCTTTCTTACTGGAAAAGACAGGGACTTTATTATGGAATTAATTTTTACAATCTCACTTCAAATAATTAAATCTCAAGCCACCCATATTGTAATATACTCAAGGAGCAATAAGTCTTTGGCTTCTACTTGCAAGGAAGACATGGAGTAGAAATCTCACCCTCAGTTGATTTTCTTGTCCTGAAAATAGCCTTTGTGACTGACCAGGTGGACTTCTATTTCCTTTCTTCCTGGATAAATCAGTTCTACATTTCCCTTAGTGCTCTATATTAAATGGAAAATAGTTTGAACCGTAATTATACCTTGAGACCTTTTGTTTTCCACCTATAGTTTTAGCAAATATTACAGATTTGGGCCACAAGTAGAACTATGGATGCAGGAAGAAACATGTGAAAGCTTTTCATAGGAGAATAACACTGAATTTTATATAGTCCAGTTCAATTATACATATGTCTAATACTGTCCAAAGGGCAAGAGAAATGAGGTATGGGCAGGGGGTGCAAGGAGAGAAATATTCTGTGTTCTTTTTCCTATTAAAACGAGACCTTGACCTTTATAGTTCCATGGACCAGGAATTCACAGCCAAATGTAACTAGAAATAAAAGCTAATTCTGAAATATTATGTTTGTAAGAATCCAGCTCCTGATTTGAAGGGATCATTTTTTTTAAAAATTCAAAATTAGCTCAGGCTATGTATATGTCTATATTTCTTTCACTTTTTGACTTCTGATACCTATCTCTACTTAACATGCTACTCCACTGAACTTCATATTATATAACTGTAGGTATGAAGGAAACCGAAGAGATTATTTATTTTAACCATCTTTATTTTACTGTTGAGAAAATCAGGACACAAAGGTAATGGCTTCATTTATTGAATCTGGGAGGGTAGATACAATTTTGATCTCCTTAATTCTAAGGAAGTGTCTGTTTCACTGTGTTTAAGAATCAGATAACCACGCTTGTTAGAATTATGTGTTAATGAGCATTAAGTGGACTTTGAGTGGTTGCTAGCAGAAATAATATTGGGGAAAGTATTCTCTTATGAATAGAAAAACACAAATGTTTAGAATATAGATTTTTTTTCATAGGTAGATTCCCAGAAGTAAGGCTATGATGAGCTTCTATAATTTTATGTATTTGTATAATAAAATTTTTATGAATTTAGCCTTTATAGACAGCTAGAGTTTTATGGCTATGAATTGATACAAAATTGTGAAGAACAGACCATTATGATTAATATGAATTCTGGTTAATTATGTTCTGATTCATTAAGAGTTTGTTATTCTTGCAAAAAGTCCACCATGGAGTAAGCCCATCTCTCCCTTCTTTCAAACTCTTCCCTATACTTGTAAAGATTGTTGGACACTTTGGAAGAATGACCAGCTGTGGGAAACATCCAAGAAAATATATATTAATAGCAGCAAAAGCATTGACTTTTCCCAAAGAAGTTCTTTTTAGGAAACAGATGTATAGTTCTTGGCTTTTAAGAAAATGATGAATTGGTAATGAAGATCTATGGCCTTTAGACTTCAAGGCACAATTTTTTAGCATGAACTGTACATTCTTTGGAATTAACTCAGGTATGGAGTGGTTTTCATTGAGGCTAGTGTAGTGTTTGCTGAGGTGTGGGACAAGGGACAAATAAGTAGTATATCTTTGTTCTCCTGATCCCTGAGGTGTACGACCCTGTGTGAGTGGCTGACTTTCTGTGTGTTTCCTTTCGCTCATAAGGGATGTAGTAAAAACTTCCTTGCTGCTGCTGATAAGAAAATTTTTGCTAAATTTACTGTGTGACAAATACTGTGATAAATATTTTGTATGAAATATCTGATTTAAAGTCCACACCAGTCCTGCAAAATAGCTATTTCTATGATATCCCTTTCACAGATAATGAGACTGAGGCCTCCAAATCATAGCACTAGGAAGTAGAAGAATCTAGATTTGAATCTAAAACCACCATTTTATACATGAAAGCATTCTGAAAATAGGCATATACAGAAATTCAGGGAATTTCTCTCAAAAGACTCTCATTGAAATCAAAGCAATGATGTACACCAGGGAATATTATGCAGCCTTAAAAACGATGGAGACTTTACCTCTTTCATGTTTACTTGGATGGAGCTAGAACGTATTCTTCTTAGCAAAGTATCTCAAGAATGGGAGAAAAAGTATCCAGTGTACTCAGCCCTACTATGAAACCAATTATAGCCCAAGAAGAAGGGGAAAGAGGAGAGGGAGGGGAGGGGAAGAGGGAGGAGGTATAGAGGGAGGGTGATTGGTGGGACCACAACTATGGTGCATTTTACAAGGGTACATGTTAAATTTACTAAGTATAGAATATAAATGTCTTAACACAATAACTAAGAAAATGTGGTGAAGGCTATGTTAACTAGTTTGATGAAAATATTCCGAATGGTATATACAACCAGCACATTGTACCCCATGACTGCATTAATGTACACAGCTATGATTTAACAAAAAAAAAAAAAATTAAATTCAATGTTGCTATGTCAGAAAAAAAAGAAAAAGAAATCATAGCAATGGCAATAAAGGATATTTGATTCACCAAATCCCCTTTTTAGTAGCAAATTAGAAATGGTGCTTTAACTTCTTCTCCCAGCTATTTTTTCCCTGAACAAATAAGGCTTATACGGCACACCACAGTTCATGAATGTTCCGTGTTATGTTTGTCAAATAATGTAATGACATTTAGGAGTGAACAGAGGGTAGCGGGGGTGTTTCAGCCCCCAAATATTGAAAGGCTTTTATATTGCTATTGATTTTTTTTTTTTAAGTCAAAACGTCAACCATTCCCTGGCTCTACCATTAACGACAGCTACATGCTACTTAGGGTAAGGTCATTCTGCACAATTTGGATTTGTCTCACTCTGTTTGAAGCAAAGTCCCCAGTGTCTCAGCTGCAAATTGAGAACAAATTAGCTATTGTTGGACCCTCATAGTGCTCAGTGCTGTGTCCAGGGGCCTGTATGTTCACTAGAGGGGTTTCCTTCGAGGAAACCACCCAGCTACTCATTAAGTAGGAATGTACTTCAAGTGTGTCCTAAAATGGTGCTTCTCAACCTTATGTGTGCATTAGTCACTGAGAAGGCAGTGAAAATGCAGATTCTACATTTTTTGTAGCTTTGGAGCAGTGCCAATACCTTCTGTATCCAAGTGGAAGGTAAGGATGTACCATGTCATCTTTGGGAGGAGAAAATCCATGGGCAACTTTCTATAATTAATTGTAATAAGGTTCATGGGAACATTAGAAAATTGGTATAACTTATTTTTAGATATCCCCATAAACACACAAGCCGTGCACACACACACACACACACACACACACACATATTTTCTTTCGTTTTGTAGCTGTTACTCCCCAAGTAATTAAATGTTCGTGCTCTTCTACCCCTGGGTCCTCCAAAAGCATCTCCCTTCTCTTTTCACATGGGCCCAAACCTCTAAGACTTCTGTCTTGTCTCTCTCTCTAGCCCAGATCAAAAGTTAACCACCTCCTGTCTCACACTCTCAGAGCTACCCCTCAAGCTGGTTCCAATCTACTCCATTCACATCCTTTATCTCAAAACAACCAAATCAGACATATTGGATAGAGATAGATTTTGGAGCAGAGATTCCTGGGACCCTTCAGATGGTGTCACACAAATACTGGTGACACACACCTGCAGCCGCAGGATTTAGCACTTTCCCCTGGCAGAGAGTCCCTCGGACTCATTCCCCCTAACTATCAGGCTACTGTGCTAACAGACATTTTCTCTTTGTTTCATCAGTTCTTGGTCGGGATGTGTTTGTAAAGAAAAAGAAAGCAGTATACTTGTTCCTTCCCTTTGGGATAATATCTTTCAAATCTCTCATTTCTGTGCGGCCTCCTGAGCCTTCTCTGCAGCCAGCAATGTCATATACAAGTTGTAGATAACACCAGAAGGCAGGTTAAATTATTTTGCAATATATTCTGAGAGTGGAAAAGCCAAGTCATATATTTTAGTGAACAGATGCAACTATAAAAATTCAGTGTTTCCTTAACTGGGAAACTCTAGTGGAGGACTAGGTGACCAGGAAAGTCACTTCATCTCTTCTCTCTAGGGAGTGCAAACATTCCTTGTCCACATTTTCCAAACACAGTATGAACACTAACTAAACTACCTCCTAATTAAGAGCAAGGAGGACCACGAGGCTCTCAGTTAGCCCTGGTGCCTTAATGGAAAAGCTTCCCTTCTATTTCTGGTGGTTCTTAGTTCATTGACCCCACTCTTCCCTCTATGGGACAAAATGTAGACGCTCACACTCTATTCAGAGTTGGGCAAGACCTGGTTTTGGGCAATTACTCCCTGTGCAAGGATGCATGGATGACTTCAGATGCTGTAAGATCTCATTTCCTCATTTCTATAATGGGAAATTGCTGAGTGGTAGAAATGTTCTGATGGAGACAGAGCTGATGTTTTCATTAAGCACAGTGGGTGAAGTGTCCACAAAAATATTTTAATTTCCTTGAAAATAAAAATAAAAAATGAGTTTTTGTTTTTTGGGGGGTTTTTGTTTGTTTGTTTTTGATTTTGAGACGGAGTCTCACTTTGTTGCCTCTGATAGAGTGCTATGGCATCATAGCTCACAGCAACCTCAGACTCTTGGGCTCATAGGATCCTCTTGACTCAGCCTCCCAAGTAGCTGGGACTACAGGCACCTCCTACTACACCTGGCTATTCTTAGAGAGGTGGTCTCACACTTGCTCGGGCTGGTCTTGACCTCCTGAGCTCAGGTAATCCACCTGCCTCAGCTTCCCAGAGGAAAAAAAATGAATTTTAAAGTTACATAAAATGTTTTAATATATATATACCCAAGTAGTCATAAAATATAATTTTTTAAATGGAGGAAAAGTCCACAAAGGCAAAAGGGCTTAGGACCCACAAAGTTCATCTGGGGTATATGTCATAATTGGGCACAGTGACTGGCCCATGGGAAACAGGTTGAGGGTTGATAAACATATAGGGCCAGACAGTAAATATTTCAGGCTTTGCAGGCCAGATGGTCTCTGTTGCAACGACTCAACCCTGTTATTGTAGTGTGAAAGTAGACAATGTGTGAACAAATAGAGAAGTCTGTTTTCCAAGAAATCTTTATTTACAAAAACAAGCAGCAGGCTAGATTTGGTTAGCAGGTCTTATTTGCTGACTCCTGCCTTAAGACTAACACTCTTATTATTGATAGTTTGAATTGTTTGAAAACAATTACAATTTTATTCATTCAATTATTATATATACCAAAAGAATACAATCAAGGGTGAAAGATGTAAGTTATATACTTTTGGGGTATTCCAGACAGCCAGATGGAAGATTCCAACTTTATTAAATTCTCAGTTATTTAGGATTCATCTAATTAGAACAGGCCATGACACTTTGCCTCACTGTATTAAAGAATGAAGCCAAGCATAAGATAAAAAAATACTGTCATCAGTCACACTTTTGACATTCCCAGAGACCACCTGTATGAAAAAGTAGCACACTCATACATGCAAATGTTCTCTGTTGAGGAGCAATACGTGTATTTATACAAATGCTAAACAGAGATGGAACATGATGACATATTATGTTAGGCTTTCCAACTGTTCGTTGCAATTTCAATTTGCCAATGGATCCCTTCTGTGACCTCTTTGGCAGAAGAGATGGCTGTTTAAAGAGAAAGGACATCTGATAGTTATGTTGGAAGGATGGGCAAGCCCTCTCAAACAGTCTCAGTTCAGTTAAAAAAAAAAAAAAAAACTCTGAGGACCTAAAGAACAGGGGTCATATATTAAAGGTATACATGTGTCGACCAGGGATATGTGTTCATGATCTGTTGAATCTTTAGTGCTCATCAGCTTTGTCCTAAAGAACAAACAGCT
This sequence comes from Galagoides demidoff, assembly GCA_963574575.1. NCBI lineage: Eukaryota > Metazoa > Chordata > Mammalia > Primates > Galagidae > Galagoides > Galagoides demidoff. Next base: position 19,638 of record CAUYQV010050714.1, read on the forward strand.
TACTTTGTTGGATGTACATGTAAAACAGTGTGGCCGCTAGAAGTAGGAGAAAGGACAAAGACCATATCCTTGAGTAGTAAATTTGGACTTAAATCCAGGGTTTGCTACTTGCTCATTCTGTGGTATTAGGCAGGTTACTTTCATTTAAGTCTTAGTTGTAGTCATGTTTAAGGGGCAAAACAATATTTATAAGCTATACATGGCAAGTGAGAGGATTACATGAGATTTTACCTGGAAAGTCCTTACTCCATTGATTGACATGAAAAAGGTACTCAGTAAATGATTACATCATAATTCCTACCAGAGGTAGAAATAGTTACTGCTGGGAAAAATGACAGCAGAGAAGACACTATGCAAACAGAATAGGGGCTAAAACCATGGACTCTAGAATTAGAATCTTCTCCCTATTCAATTATTACATGTGTTACACTGCACAGGATTCCTTACTTTTTCTGATCTTTGACTTTCCTCATCTGAAAAATGGGTATAAATGGAAAACACCTTATGATACTGTTAGGAGTATTAACTACGATAATGTATATAAAGCCTGGGATATTTCCTGGCATAACACAAAGGTTCCTGATACATCGTAAATGTCTATTTGCTCCCTTTTCCTCATTATTGCTTATTGTGAGGCATGGGTTCTTGGAGTCCCCCTAGAGACATAGAGTGACCTATAAGAGCATATAAATCCTCTTAAAAATCTCTGTATCTAGAAGATGTGTTGTTGTTTTTAATTTTTTGTGGGTTATTTTGTTCATAGGCACATTTTTCTGGAGTAAAAGCCCATTGCTGCTTTCATCTACTTCTCAGAGAGATCCATAATTCAAAAGGTTTTACAAATCATATTATTAAACAAACAGTCCAGCAGCATATGCTTTGAGCACAACTATAATAGCCTGTATTATAATTACTAATGATTATAAATCAACATTAGAAAGAAATTGTTCCCTAAAATTACTATGCCATATACCAAAAAGATACATGGTAATATATTTTAGCAAGATTTCCAGATATTGAAGATTGGATTTTCATGTAAAAGAATGAGACTTCTGTAAAAGTATGAATATAAGTACTTTCAAATTTAATTTAAGTACAATAATTCAGTCTTAATGAATTAAATAAGAATTAATAAATTAATAATTGAATAATCAATTATTTCTTAATGATTCTGGCTAACGATCATGCCATGGTAAAAAAAGCATATATGGTAGCAATATGTATTTACCACTTGCCAGGTACTTTTCTAATGAGTGACTTATATGTATTGTGCCATTTAGTCCTCAGGACAACCCTATGGTAATTCATAGTCATTCTTGGTTTCTTGATTGTGATCAATCCGTTCATAGGTTGGTGTCACATGACAACTAGCCATTGTTTTAATTGAAACTGAGAGCAGCTGCCAAAAAACAGAAGTGATTCCATTAGCTATTGTTGGTGATGGTCAGCTACTTGGTCAGACTTGTGCAGAAAGATGGTGTGAAGGCCAGAACTCCAAAGATTATATTCAGACAAGTGTACGCATGGGCCAAGTAAAGCCAAATTCTCCTCCCCCAAGTTCAAACTGATTTAATAAACTCAGAAAATATGCTAGTTGTAGAGAGGAGAATAGTTATCAACTTCTACTGGGAAGTTACCTATAAATTACATTCAGTGCTTCTATACCAGGCTAGGTTGCTGAGGGCCTTGGAAAAAAGAAGCTGGCTTATACAGTAAACTAGCCTCTTTCTAGAAGGCAACAAGCTTTCTTTAAATTCAAATTTATTTACTTTTTGAAAATGTGGAAGGAAAGATAAATTTATGCATGAAAATACTTGTATATTCAACATTAGCTTGTCAACTCACTTCTGGGATATTATGTGAAAAGAAGAATTTATTATGTAAAACAGAAGAATTATTCCATATGCTATGTGTCTAACTCGGAATGATTGCTACATAATTCACGAAGTTGCTGTTATTTTGAGATTTTTTTTTCCCTATCATTTCTTTTGCTCTGAATTTTCTCAAAAAGATAATTTTGCCAAGTTCCAAATTTGTACCATATCAAAACATTTAAATATGAGCATCTCAAAAGCAATCATTATGTGGCTTAATTTGAATCAAATTATACTCATCTCTAATAATGATAAATGTTTTATTAGAACTTTTTGGTCATAAACAACAATTTACTTAGGGAATTTTTGAAGGGATACTAGACAACTCACTAAAGGAAAAGTTTAGCCACTGAATTATGTAGCGGTATAGGCGTTAGGTTATCTCTGGGGAGCTCAGTCAAAACCATGTTTTTGTTTTTGTTTGTTTTGGGGCTACTAAATCTGAAGGATTCAGCTTTTCAAATTTAAATTTCCAAGGGAGGAAATTAATTAGGTGACATTTAACTGGGTGACTTCTTACCCATTGCTAGGGTTGTGGGTACACTACAGTAGAGAAACACAGGAAGATCTGCATAAAATTGGAAAGAGGAAATTCTTGAGATGAGAAATTTTAAAGGACATAATTAAAGAGGTATACCATTTTTTGTAGAGTGGAAAACTCAATATTGTTAAGATGCCATCATAATTAGTGCCAAACAGGCTTTAAGGGAGGGAGAAAAGCTGACACATTATTTTTGATTTTTATTTTAAAATACAAAGAACTAAGAATAGCCAGGCCTATTTTTAAAAAGAAAAAAGTTGAAGAATTTACACTACCAAAGTCAGTATAAAGCTACAGAATGAAGACAGGTGTACACATGGGCCTACTAAAGCCAAGGTCTCTAGCAAAAGAACTAGCAAATGGAATGATAGTACAAAAATATAAAGTCTGGAAGTTGACTCATAGATGGATAATCAATACATATGCTGTCAACTGATCTTTTTTGTTGTTGTTGCAGTTTTTGGCTGGGGCTGGGTTTGAACCTGCCACCTCCGATATATGGGGACAGTGCCCTACTCCTTTGAGTCACAGGCACCACCTAGTCAACTGAGTTTTGATAAGGGTGCTAAGACAATTTGATTTCGAGTAATGAAACCCTTTTCAATAAAGGGTGCTGGAGAAAACTTATTTTTCAAAGAAAAACTTCACCATCTACTTCCCACTGCACATGAAAACATTTTACCTGGATGAAATTAATTTGAAATGGATCACAGACTAAAACATAAAAGCTAAAGCTATTAAACTTCTGGAAGAACACATATGATTTTATCTTCATGAGTTTGAAAGAGGTGAACATTTTTTATGATATAAAAAGCACTAAACATGAAAGAAAAAATGATTAGGCTTTATCAAAATAAAAACTTGTGCTCATCAAAAGACACCGTTATGAAATAAAAGGGCTTGCTTTCTCAAGAGACTTAGAGAAAGAATTTATATCAATAATATAGAAAAAAAATCCTGTAATCAACAGTAAAAGAAAAAAGACCGTAATAAAAAAATGGACAAAAGGCTTAAAACACAGCACAGAAGATTTATGAATAGCCAATAAGTACATGAAAGGGTTCTCAACCTCACTAGTCACCAGGGATATCTGAATTAAAATACCAATTAGATAGTTTCCACATACCAGAACAGCTAAAATTGAGAGGTTGACTGCACCAAATTTTAAAGATATGGAGTGCCTGGAACTCTCCTACATTATAGCTGAGAGTGTAAAGTGGTACAGTCACATCAGTGAATTATTTGGTATTTTCTTAAAAAATCAAACATATAGGTATATGACTTTGCCTAAGCAATTTTACTTCTAAGTAGCTAAGTCAAATGAAAATAATCTATGTCCACAAAAGGGCTTTAAAGAAGGACAGAAAACAAAGCTCTTATCCATTAGCTGAAAAAATAGAAATGATCAAATATCCATCAATGAAAGAATACATAAATTTTGGTATATTTATCAGCAAAAAATAAAGAACTACTGAGATATACAAAGTTACAGATGATTTTTTTAAAAAATGCTATGTTGAGTAAAAGAAACTAGACACAAAATACTATATACTAATCACACTAATACTATATGTGTGATCTCATGTATCTGATTTTCAAGCACAGGTTAAACTAATAATCTATGTGATACAAATCAAAGCAGTGTTTGCCTATGGATTGTGGGACTTAACTAACAAGAATACTAGACTTGAGGGAGTAATAGTATTCACTGAGATGGTTGTTTCACAAGTGTATATGTTTATCAAAATGTATTATAAACTTATAATCTGTTCATTTTACTGTTTGTAAATTTGCCTGCCATAAAAAGGGAAAGAAGTTAAATGGCTGGTGGGATTTATTGAAAGTCATCTAATATCATTGAGGTATATGAATACCGTAGAATACTACTCAGCCATAAAAAGATGGAGACTCTACATCTTTTATGTTTACCCGGATGGAATTGAAACACATTCTTCTTAGTAAAATATATCAACAATGGAAAAAATATATATATCCAGTGTGCTCCATACTAATATGAAAACAGCACATAAGCAGTTATATACTCATACGAATGATAACACACAAATATAGTCTAGCAAGAGGCTGGGGTGAGCAGGGAGAGAGGAGGAGGGAGAGAGATGGAAGGGAAGAGAAGGGCACTTGGTGGGATCTCACCTAATGTGCACAATGTGAGGGTGTTCAACTCACTTCCCAGGGGGAGGGCCTCTTCTGCAACTTGAATTTTACCTTGGAAGTGAGAGTAATATAATCTGAAAATTCGTACCATAAATTTTAAAAAGTCATCTAACATCAGATCCTGCATTTACCCAATGACTACATTGGATAATTCCAGCTAGAAGTTTTTTTTTTTTTTTTTTTTGAGACGGAGCCTCAAACTATCCCCCTGGGTAGAGTGCCATGGCATCACAGCTCATAGCAACCTCCAACTCCTGGGCTCAAGCGAGTCTCCTGCCTCCGCTTCCCAAGTAGCTGGGACCACAGGTGCCCGCCACAATGCCTGGCCATTTTTTGGTTGCAGCCGTCATTGTTGTTTGGCGGGCCCGGGCTGGGGATTCAAACCTGCCACCTTAGGTGTACGTGGCTGGCGCCTTAGCCACTTGAGCCACAGGCACCAAGCCAGCTAGAAGTTTTTAACTGTTAAGCTCTTCAAATTTCACTGAAAAGCTAAGTGACTGTTTCCACGGGTTGCCTCCTATGTTAGCAACTTTTCAATACTTAGCACTTTTGCTTATTGATGTACATATAGAGGACTCCCTTATTCTCAGGAGACAGGTTCCCAGATCCCCAGAGGACGTGCTCTAAACCACTGATAGTGCTGAACCCTAGAAAGATGCCTCTCAACTTATGATGGGATTACATCTCTGTAAATCCATCATAAATTGAAAATAGTAAGTTGAAAATGCATTTAATACACCTAAGCTACTGAACATCATAACTTAGCCCAGCCTACCTTAAATGTGCTCAGAACACTAGTATTAGCCTACAGTTGGGTAAAATCATTTAATATAGTCCATTTTATAATAAAGTGTTGAATATCTAATGAGGTTCTTTGAATACTGTATTGAAAGTGAACAACAATGATCCTATGGGTACTGAAAGTGTGGTTTCTACTGAATACATTGCTCGGGACAATCTGTATTTACTGTGGTGATTTTTTATCTATTAATCAAGAGTTACTGATTATGTACCCGCAGCCATGTAGCCTGGCTGTGGAGGCTGGACAAAGGGTTGATTTACATCCGGGGAGGGATGGAGGGGGATATAGTGAGATTTCATCATGCTACTCAGAATGATGTGCAACTTAAAGCTTAATCAAATGTTTACTTCTGAAATTTTCAGTTCAATATTTTCAGACTGCACTTGACCATGGGCAACTGAAATTTCAGAAACCAAAACTGCAGACAAGGTGGGCTGATACATGGGCTTTTTATGTTTTTAAATGTGTTGTATATCTCTTCAAAGAGATCAGAGTATCGTCTATATTGATGGTTCTCTAACATATGTAAGAATTATCCAAGGAGCTTATTAAAATGCAGAATTTCAGGCCTATAGATAGAGTGATTCATTAGATTTGGTGCTGATTTGGGGAATCTGTGTTTTTAAATAGTATTACAGGTGATTATCCACTGACCACCTTTGGGAAACAATAGTCTATGTCCTGGATCATTTCTGTTATATCCTCAAGGCTTGAGTGTTGCATGTGAAGAAATAAGCTGGTCAATAAATCAACCTGTCATGCCAGTTTTCAACTGTGGCTAGCTCTTTCTGTGTGGCACTATTAGAAATTTCAGAAAGCCTTCTAGGAAGGAACCCTAAACTACAAGATAACTTTTCCCAACCTCTTTATTTTATAGAGGTAGAAATTAAGACCCAGAGAACAGCAGGACTTTCCCAAAATCCTATAGCTAAGAAAAAGCTAAATATGGCCTGGAACTCACGTCTTCCGACTCCCAGCCTAATCCATTCTTTCTATTAAGTCACAAAGCATCAGGATGGGAAAGTTTAGTGGTTCCTCAGTGGGGGTGCATTTTGTGTCCCGAGAGACAGTTGGCAGTATCTGCCTTCTTTTTTGGTCATCGCTCCATGGGAGGGTGGGCATAGCTGCCATTTAGAGAGTGGGTCACACACGTGTTGCTATACACCATACAGTGCCCAGGAAAGTCCCCAAAGCAGTGAACTGTTAACCACAAAGTGTCAGGAATGCAAGACGTAGAAACTGTGGAATAGCCCTGTGGAATTGAACGGGTCCAGATGCACCTCACAGCGATTCAGCCTATGCACACAGTATGCGTGAAGGTCTCCTCCAGACTCCCAAGGCCCTGCTGTGTGCTTCTGCACACTCTCCCTGCCTCCAAACGTGAGGCCTGGTTGCCGACATTCCTCTCCTGCAGGCAGCTTGAGCTGACTTCCTAGTGTGTCTGCAGCAGCCTGTCTCATTTCCTTGACAAAGCGCCTGCCAGCAGCAGGGCAGGGAGCCCTGAACGTGGGCCACTCCAGCCTTGCCGACAACTCTCTTCAGCGAGGTGGGAGATGCTCCAGCTGGTCGCGGAAAGAGGCAGCCAGCTGGGTTTGAAGGGAAAACAGATTTAATTTTGGTCCCCACTGAAGCACAATTCAGTCTAGAGATGTGCCCTCTCTAATTTGGGATTCTTAAAATGGTAATTGGGGTAACAGGTAGAAAGGGCACCTTATAACTCAGGATATAAAAAGGGATAGATGCTCGTTTGTGTGCCCAGAGTTTATTTGGCCTATTTATGCTGTATAATTAGGGTAGGATTAACTTGCTGTATGTACAGTAGGTGTTAGTGATTCGGCACTTTCTAGCTATGTGACCTTGGGAATTTAATAAAATGCTATAAGCCTTAGTCTTCAGACTACAGAATGCTGGTTATAATACCAATACCATGGGATTGTTGTAAACAGTACATGAACTAATACATGCAGAAAAGAGTTTAGTGTAGTGATTGGTTTGCAATAAGCATTACATAAACAATGGTCAAGAGCTATTACTCTGTTGCACCACTAACTTGGAAAATATATCAGCCTCCAACAGAATCTCACTATACATTAAGCCCCCTCTTCCCTTTTTTATTAATGGTATATTAGCATAAGCTCTCTCTGCCTTACATACTCTAAGTCCCTCTTCAAGATACCCACTCATTGGGTTTTTTTTTTAATTGTTTGGGATTTATTGAGGACACAAACAATTAGGTTAGACTGATTGCATTTGTTAGATAAAGTTCATCTTATAATTGTGTCCCACCCCCAAAAGGTGTGCCATACACCATGACCTCCCATCCCTCCTCTCTTCTCCCCTCTCCTTGAACCCTCATTCCCCTACACTCCCCACCATGTATTAGGTTATCTGCTGCCTTCATATTAGAATTGAATACATTGGATTCCTGCTTTTCTATTTTTGTGATGCTTTACTAACAAGAATACAGTCTACCTCAATCCAGGTTAATACAAAAGATGTAAAGTCTCCATCTTTTTAAATGGCTGAATAGTATTCCATGGTATAGATATACCACAGTTTGTTAATCCATTCCTGGGTTGGTAGGCATTTAGGTTGCTTCCACATTTTGGTGATTGTAAATTGAGCTGCAATAAATAGTCTAGTGCAAATGTCCTTATGATAAAATGATTTTTTTTCCTTCTGGGTAAAAAGTAATGGGATCAGTAGGATCAGTAATGGGATTGCAGGATCAAATGTGAGGTCTAATTTGAGTTCTTTGAGGATTCTCCATACTTCCTTCCAAAAAGGTTGTATTAGTTTGCAGTCTCACCAGCAGTGTAAAAGTGTTCCCTTTTCTCCACATCCATACCAGCATCTGAAGCTTTGAGACTTTGTTTGTTTGTTATTAAATCATAAACACATAGATCATGTATACATTAATGCATTTATGGGGTACAATGTGCTGATTTCACATAGAATTAGGAACACTTACATTGCACTGGTTAACATATACCTCATCTCATTTACTTAATTATTGTGTTAAGACATTTATATTCTATACTTAATAGATCCGACACGTACCCTTGCAATATGTACCATAGATGTGATCCCACCATTCACCCTCCCTAGATCTGGCTTTCCCCCTCCTCTCCCACCCCCCTTCCTCCCTCCTTCATCCTGGACTATAGTTGTGATCTATTCTTCATATGAAAGTGTGAGTGATTATAAATTGGTTTCATAATAGTCCTGTGTACATTGGGTATTTTTACTTCCATTCCTGAGATACTTTACTAAGTAGGATATGTCCCAGCTCTGTCCATGTAAATGTAAAAGAGGTAAAGTCTCCCTCTTTTTTAAGGCTTCATAATATTCCATGGTATACATATACCACAATTTATTCCATTCATAGGTCGATGAGCACTTAAGCTTCTTCCATGACTTGGCTATTATGAATTGAGCTGCAATGAACAATCTGGTGCAAATATTTTTGTTATAAAGTGTCTTTTGGTCTTTTGGATATACACCTAGTAGAGGAATTGTATGTGGGCCGTTCTCACTGTGAATCAGCCCTCACACATGCCCACATATCAGTCTCTCAGCTATAGCCATCATTACCCTTGACTAATCTTTCTCGCCTGAGCTGGCTTCCCCTTCCCACAGACCCATTTGGTGATGTCCCTACCCTGGCATGGTCTATGTTTAGCACACAAAAGCTCTTACTTGTACTTAGGACTGTGTGTTCTTCCAAGGCTGCTGGTATTAGAGAGGTCCGAGAACATCTAGCATCTATGCAGAAAAGGAAAAAAAAAGAATCTCCTTTCACTCCGTGCCTTTTTTATGGGCCATGGAACAGCACACCTCTTATTTAGAAATCTGTCCTGGCTAGATCTACCAGCTCATTCCTCTAGCCCCTTTCTCCAAGGGACTTCAGTCCATCCAAAAGGTAGGAGAAAACAAGATACTCTATAACTCCCATTTTCTCCCAGTCCTTCCTGCAAGCCAACATTTAAGTCGATGCTTCTAGATAGTCTGTCTCTAACAAAGCAAACACTCCAGACACACCAACAGCCACAAACAATCCCTAGAGGAATGGTTATGTTTACAAAGCAGTCTATTTGAATCCTGGAAGATCAGCCCAGAGGCTTGGAAAGAGGAGCTAGGAAATGCTTCGTGGGGATGGAGACCAAACCTGGGGAAGTCAGAAAGAAGAGGAGAAAATAAGAGGTGCAAAAGCAACAGCACATCCCTCAGAGCAAAGTACATTGACTTTAAAGTTCAAGTTCTCCAGGTCCACAGAATAAGAAATCAGAGGCCACATCCTGCTTTGTTTTGATTTGCCCTGGCTAAAGGCAAGAGTCACCTGTGACCTCTTCTTTATGACTGATACTGAACAGGCTTGGGTTGGCTAGCCTTAAGTCTCCATGTAATTTATAGTTAAACCAAGCCAAGAACTGGACAGCATTGGAGTGGTTCTCTGTGTGGCTGTTTCTTGAACTTGGGATATAGGAGGATAGCAGGGGGATTTGTGGGGACCTGCAGCTCTGTCAGCAGCCTCCAGTTGCAACTCTGAGGGTTTGCATTTGAACCCAGTAAAATAGTAAGTTTTCAGTTAATCTTTGAAAACTTGGTAAAATCTATAAAGGAGTAAGAAAGAACATTCCAGAGAGGAATTGAGTGTATAGAGGTCAGAACAGACAGTGGAAGCTGAATCAATTTGATAGACAAGCCGGGGATCAGTGACTTAGGAGAGTTTAAAGATTCAGCAATCTTTATTTTTTACCTGTTACATTTGGGAAAACCAAATAGTAGTGTAGTCATTATTCTCAAGCACAGCCATAACAGGCTTAAAGTTTAAGACTTTTCAAAGAAAACCATCTGAAATGAATTTTGAAATGAGGCCATTGAAGAAATCATATCTGAAACTGGAGAAAAGAAAAAATGCCTTCAAAAAATTAGAGCATAGTAAAATGCTTCTGTAGCTAAATGTTGCACACCAGAGAATTGGAACCGAGTGAATGGTAAATCCCAAACTTCTACAGCAAGATCATTGTCGAGGAAAATTATCACCCAAGGGAGGAACACATCCAAGCTGCTTCAGTTATAACAATGGCTCTGGGATTCCTAATCAGGTGTCTTACAGGTAAACTAAATCCTCTGGCTTTAAGCATACACATCCACACCAGTGGGTATCACAGATCTAAGTCACAGGTTAGTCTCAAAATAGATCTTAGCACTCTGAACTCAGCAGGGATTTCTTTTTTTAGAGAAAGATTTTTTATAAACCTTGAAGCAGCTTTGTTAGAACTCACAATATCCTTGAACTGCAAGCAACAGCAATTTCAGAGCGTTAATTCAGTGAATTTAAGGAGAGAAAGAAAAAAGGGAAAACTCATACAATTGTCGGTGCTAAATGAACTGAAAAGTAGTTTGAGAGAGCATTTCAGACTCAGTTCTTTCTATAGTCTATTTTCATGTTGAAGGAATCCTCTGGTATTGCTGAGCCCCATTGAGTAGAATGATACCAACAAAATTTGGTATTTGTTAGATATGTATGTTTTTATGCAATGGGGTGATATAACCAGTACATTGAGCAAGTGAGGATCATAAGACACAATCAGACAGAGAGGTTATTCTTCCAAATGTAATATACCCCATAGAACTCACTCTGTGCCCAGCATTTCCCCTGTCCTTGGATAAATGTAGGACAGGCCCCAGGGCTTTTCCCAGATAATGAGGAGTCATCTGGACAATTTGAGACACAAAACAATCTAACAATCTCAGTAATTCTTGGGAGAAGAGGAAAGGGGACAGGGAAACCTCTCTTGACTGACACTACTGTAGCCGGTGCCCGTGTTCTCTGCACTTGGCCTCTATTAAGGAGACTTTCTCTGATGAGGGACTTTTCAGAGATCTCTCACTGGCTGTTGCCTTGGTACTGACAGCTGCATCTTCCCGGCTTCCTACAGCAAACATAGCTGAAAAATACAATCATAAAATACAATATCAAGGCCATACATACTAAACCGAAATTTTATTTTAATGACCTGAGCTAATAGTAATAGAGGTAAAATAGGAATCTGAAATTTATCTTTAAATCTACTATTTTCTATGTTATTAGGTGTAAAATGTGACATTTTTCAAAGTATATTCTCTGAAAAGCTCATTCCACAGATAGTTAGTAGACAGTAGAGAAAAATAATGTTTTATTCAAAAACTTTTGGAATCTCTGGATCAAACTGCCACCACTGCCACCACTGTGTAGCTAGAGGATGGGGAAAGGGGTGAGATACCAGAAGAACACTTGGAGAAGCATCATGACCACTGAGGTCCAGGTGTTGGGGTTAAGGGTGAGAGTGGAAAGGTTGTCCTTTACTAGCTATGTGAAGTTTGGGTGTTATATACCATTTCTGATTTTTACCTCATCTTTAAGCAGCAATAATACTTCTGACTGCAGTGATTATGGCCACTCTATGACATACTGAATTATATTATTTTCATGACTTAACTTTTTCCATTTCTGAGACCCTTACTAAGATTGATGAGTAGCTCATAGAAGGAATTTGAGGACACTCCCTTTCCCCAGTGAGGAGATGGCCTCTGCCTCAGACCCTGCTCGTGGTCACTGATGATGTTAATCCCCCACCAGTGAGGTCTTTTTGAAATGAGATGCCTTGGTAGGTAGGCAGCTCTATTTCCCTCTCTGCTACTCTGAGCCACAGGAATCTATCTGGAAACTCCCAAGGTTGCTGAGTCAAGGTTGCACTCCTAAAGGGAATCCATGTACCCATTGTCCTGTCCCCTCACATGTCTGTGTTAAGCCATTTGAAGGGTTCTACATGTCCTCCATACCCCTTCCCCATCTTGCTGAATCACTCTCTGGTTGCCACTCTTGAAAGCAAAAAGCTACTATCTCATAGTCCTTTCTGACAATCCAACCAATTCCTCAATTGTCTTGAGCCTAAGAGCCAAATTCTCCTACTCCAGTGTTTTTATTGATATTCTCAATATTGAAAGGGGAGAAAACATACAAGGTCTAACAATTAAGTTCAAGAGCTCATCTTAAAGAAAGTAGCACATACTCATTATTGAGTACCACTATGGTCACCTTTGAAGTACTCCCCTTGGGAAGCTATGCACTGATGCCAGCCCCTACTCCAGTCTTCAAAGCAATTTTGCAACTCCTTTTCTAGAATGATAATCAGGGCTATCGTCATGTGAGGTCTGATAATTAAGTTCATGAACTTGCCACCATGAGCTGATATTGGCAGCACTGTACAAACAACTCAGTAAGGTTTCATAACTGTGGCATATCAGTGTCTCATAGCTGTGTTTGTATCAATATGTAGCAATGTCTTGCTGAATGGTGTTCATTTTTGTGTGTTTGTGTACTATATGACAGTTCTAATGAAGGATTCCAAAATTGCTTTGAGGAGTGGACTAGGCAATGGCATCATTGCACAGCTTTCCAAGGCGAGTTCTTTGAAGGTAACTATAATGATATTCAGCAATGAGATATGTAGCATTTTTTCTAGGATGAGTTTGTAAACTTAATTGTCAGTCCTTGTATATATAAGAAAACTTAAGAAAATTTTACATGATAAAAACAGATTTCAAGATTCTTATCAAGGATGTTAGACTAGGGCTATTTTGTCCCTGGCAGGGTATGTTCTCTCTAGGTCTCTATGTGAATACTTACATCATTCATTAAGGTCCTATTCCCAGTGTGGGAATTTGAGTTTGGAAACCTTGCCTTACTGTTTAAAGCACTAAGACATCAGAACACCTTTTACTCCTACCCACTGTGGATCCTACCTATACTCAGAAGTCTAAGAACCCATAGATGCCCTGTTCCCCAGTACAATAGCAAGTAAAATAGAGAAGATACAAAAGCCACTTAGGAAACAGTCAGTGTGGCTTTTCTGAAAGTCTTGAAGTGAATTCATCCCTCTTCTCTCTTTGTCTAATTGTGTTCTCCTAGAGGAGGTAGAAGGAACAGACACAGACCACCCACTCACAGGTCATGGACTGGCATTATGGCAAGTACCACCATCTGGTTTCTTGGTTCTTCCAACACTTTTTACTTTTTAACTTACCTGATTTGACCTGATATAGGAAGCTGCTACAACTTCAAACTAAAGCAGACACCAGCAGCTGCTGGCTTGCTGAGTGTGACAGCCTGGGAGGAGCCCTGTGGGTGAAAGGGTCAGCCTGCCATCTGTCCTGCCTCACATTTCTTTCTCCACCTGACTGGCATGGCTGATGCAGCAATAAGACAAGTTGCTGTCACAGACACTCTGAGTAGTCAGTGGGGAAATGTACTGGTGCGCACATTCCCTTGGTCTTGTGGATTGTCTGACAGTCATTTCTCCAGATGTACCTATAAGAGTGCATCCATCTGTACCTAATAGCTCTTCTGGACTAGACAGAGTGACTTGACTGGTAATGGAAAAGTACAGAGTAAGTGAGTATGGAGTTTTGATTCCATTCTTTTGGGATCCCCTCAGCTTTGTCATTTCCTTTAGTTAGATTCCCCTCAAATGTTTTTACTCATGATAGCAAAATGGCAGCAGCTGCTCCAGGCATTACATGCACACCACACATCCAGAGCATGAAAGTACTTCCCCTCTTCCCAAAGACCCTTCTGTATAAAAGTCCTGGGCTTTGCTATAACTGGACCAACTAGAACGAATCACTGTATAATGGGAATCAGATGATCCTGAGGGGTTTGAGTCAGGGTTTTCCCTTGAAACTATAAGAGGAATTGAGTTAGTCTATTTTGCACTGCTATAAAGGAATACCTGAGGCTGGGTGATTCATAAAGGAGAGAGGGTTATTTAGTTCATGGTTCTGCAGACTATCCAAGTAGCATTGCACCAGTGTCTCCTTCTGGTGAGGGCTTCAGGGAACTTTGAATAAAAGCAGAAGTTTAGAGGGAGCAGACGCGTCACAAAGCGAGAGCAGGAGCAAAAGAGGAAGGACATGCTACCAGGCTCTTTAAACAACCAGCTCTCATGTGCAGTGATAAGGTGAGAACTCTATCATTATTTCTGGGAGGGCACTAAGCCATTCCTAAGGGATCTTCCCCCTATGACCTAACCACCTCCCACCAGGCCTTATTTCCAACCTGGGGATAAAATTCCAACATGAGATTTATAAGGAACAAACATCCTAACCCTATCAGGAGTTAAACTTCGTAACTGCTATGCCAGATGGCACAAGAGCAATCTTAGCAACTTCCAATGGCTAATTTAGTTAACTAGATTTTGAGGGGAATAAATTAACATTTTCTGAGCCTCTATTCCAAGAATAATGTTGGGTGGGGCTTTATTTATTTACACTTGCCACTACCAAAAATTAATGTTGGGGGTGTTTTTTTCTTTCTCTTTTTCTTTCCTTTTTTTTCTTTTTCTTTTTTTTTCCATTAGAAAACTCCAAAAGCCAAATCTCAAGAGGTTCAAAAAGTTGCTCGATGTGTCTTAAGAGGTCCATTAGGTATTAACACTTAGATTTTATTGCCTTTAAAGGCCATACCTACAGAATACTATTTAAAAGGTCACCAACATTTCCTGAGAATTAGGTGAAAGGAATGCTATAAAATAATAGAAAGATGGTTCTAGGAGCTGATTCTAACCCATTCACTAGACATTTTATGTAATTATGGTTTTGAGCCTATTTCTAAATCTCTCAGCGTTGGTTTTGCCATCTGACAAATTAAGAACTCAATAATAAAATGGATTCTGAAATATTGGGGGGACAATTGGGATCATGCATATGGCATCCAAGCACACAGAAGGTTCATAACAAAAATAAGTATTCTTCTTTTATCCAGCATATTGGTATTTAAAATCCCACTAGGAGAGCTTTATTCTTGTAGGGTAAAGTCTTCCTCATTAAAAAAAATTAAATACCCTGAACATCTAATACATTAAGCTAAGGCCTCAGACTCAAAAACCTAGAAGGTCTGGTGGGTAACAAATGGATAGGGGAAGACCCTTAGGAGGTAGAAGGGCTGTGATACTCTGGACCCGAGGGCCTAACTATGCAAAAAGGAAAAAGAAGATGGCGGCTCAGCTTCTGCCTCCTGTAATCGTGTGGGAATTTGGACCTTCTTGCTAAGTGCTAGATTTTTCAAGAGAAACACATAAACCAAATGTCTTAGTATTTGTTTTGTTTTATTTATTTATTATTTTATTTATATATTTATTTACTTATTGCAGTTTTTGACTAGGGCTGGGTTTGAACCCGCCACCTCTGGCATATGGGGCTGACACCCTACTCCATTGAGCCCTAAGTGCCTCCCTTTGCTTTATTTTTTATTGGAAATATTTGTGGTTCCAAAAAACTACATCTGCTAGGCCAAAATAACCTGTAGACCCCTAGTTTGAAATATCTAATAGTCTATATCTCTTGAACTACATGACCCTGGCGTTTTCTTATTTGCATCTGTCAGAAGAATGAGATAATAATACCGGCCCCCAACAGGATTTTAGGGAAGAAGTGGAATGGAGATGTTTCTAGAGTGAGTTTCAGACTCCTTCCCAGGGACAGTCTATAAAAGGAGACTGCCCTAGAGGTGTATTCCATGGAAACACTAAGAACCCAGGATCAGGGTCAGAGCCCAGAGCCCATGTCAAGCACAGAACCCAAAACCAGCCATCTGTGAAGAGGCACCTGCTTCCTTCTGCATCATTGCCCACAGACATTGCCTGCTTGGGCCACCTTGGGGGGCACCTACAGACAGTGACTCAGGAACCAGCAGGACCCATGGAGTAGGTAATCTGGCCCCAA
Organism: Galagoides demidoff; assembly: GCA_963574575.1. Lineage (NCBI taxonomy): Eukaryota > Metazoa > Chordata > Mammalia > Primates > Galagidae > Galagoides > Galagoides demidoff. Next base: position 35,797 of record CAUYQV010050714.1, read on the forward strand.
GCTCCTCAAAAAAGAATCTTCCTCCTTTTCTACTCCCACACTTAGGGTGCTGACTGTGGGTATTTAATGAGATGTTGAGGAAACTGAACCATGGAAATCATACCAAAATACCCATCTTGGAGCCACGGGATCAGAATTCTAGTGCCAAGGGGTGAACAGAGTCATTAAGGTTACCATAACCTGAACCATCACTGTGATTTGAGTTCTTGCTAATGGTTTTCAGAAAGTAAATCCTGGGAAAAAAAACTACTAAAGAGTAGAAGATGCTTAGCTCTCCACTGTCCCATATGGTCCCACCAGACACAGGTGAGAGGGCTCAGCTCATTGTCTGGCATACAGGAAGGGACTGGTAAAGTGTAATGCTTCTCCATTTTGTTGTTAGTATTTGACAGGTATTCGCCTCAAATAATAATTACTGAATCAATGAAGGAAGTTCCTGTAATTGCCCTTGTTTTTTCCTTGAGGAAAGGGTCAAATGTTCTGTCTGCCAATTCAGTTGTCTGAAAAGCAGGAGCAGTAATGCTCCCTAACTAGGCTTTGATAAAAAGAAGCTGTGTATTCTCTTAAAGATCCTCTTTAAATGCAAAGTGCCATGATTGTATTGTAAATGAGTAAGGTTATAAGCACCTTTTAAGCCCACTTGTATGATCTGTAGAAGTAGCAGGGCTAAAAAGAAAAATAATACTTATCAAGCACTTTTTACAACACTTTGTCCACTTATCAATTTCTATCCTCCCAACAAAATAGAGAGTTAAAGCTAGTGCAGTAGTAACTTTTTGCTCATTTAAAAAAACTGGAAGCTAGTAACATGTGTATTGTCTAGGTAAAGGTTTTCAACCTCAGCACTTTTGACCTTTTGGACTAGATAACTGTTTATTCTGTGGGCAGTCCCATGTTCAGTAGCCACTCTGGTTTGTACCCACTGTATGCCACTAATTCCCCTTTTCTCTACTTGTGATGACCAGAAATGGTTCCAGACTGCCAGTGTCCCCTGGGAGAGGGCAAAATCACCTCTAGTCGAAAGCCACTGGGCTAGACCTGTGAATTTAGTGAAGTGAGTGGAAAACCTTGTCAGAGAAGCCGAACTCCTGCTTTCCCTGACCTTTAGAACACAGGAGGGTGTGAACAGGGAGGCAGGAAGTGTACTCTTATTTGGGCACAGGGAGATAGAAGTAGGAATCTGCAGGTGGATGGGAGATGTATTACCCAGGAAAGGAGGATGGATGGAGAGATGACCTGACCTAAGACAGAAGCCAGTGAGCAAAAGAGTGAAATATATTTCCTTTTAAAACTTAGGCTGGAGACATTGATGTCTCAAGTAATCTTTTACAATGAAAACCCCTCAGTTATAAGTGACAGTAGCTTTTTTCCTGGTGTCTTACTATTATTTGAACCCATGTTTGCAATGGGTACACCCTTGAGTTTGATGAACACCAGCTCTTGTAGGATTGTCTCAGGCGGTCCAACTATATCCAGTCTTGGCATCACCATGTACCTTGCCTACTCTGGTTTTCTGGCAAACCCATAGTAAATTACTCTGCTTGTTTTTCTAATCTTAGTGTTTCGGTTAGCAGGTATTCTTTATATATTCAAATATCAGGACTTTTCTGGGTAGGGTTCCTAGATAGGTATAGCATTCTTTACCTATCTAAAACTCTATAGCCAAAAATCATTTACAAAGTGTTTTCAGAAAATCTGTTCCAAAGTGTGTCTGTTGACTGCTCTGCCTCCACACCTACCACACCACCCATACCAGTTTTTGTTATATACCTTAGATCCTCATTTGAGCCAGTGGTTTAGCTTAGGTCCCTACCTTGGGGGCATTCTTCAGGGTGTTCGGTTGGAGGTATTTGAGTGCCCGGCCTGCTCCCATATCCAGTATTTTCTTTTAATTCCCAGCTTCAAAACCCTACCCTGGGCCCCATTTTTTTCTCTTTACATTTCTAGTAAAGCCTTTTATTTATTCCATTCTTCCATTTATCCACATGCCCATCCATGAAGAATTTATTAATGTCTGCACAAGATCGGGTTCTGGGCAAGTCTTCCCAGTCAGGGCCTTTAGCTCCAAATTAAACACTAGTTGGGGAATTGCATCTGGCTTAGGTGTCTGTCATATGTTGACTGAAAAGTTTCCTCTTGTTATAGAGAAAATGATGTTACTTCATTTTCTCGAGAGTATTTTTCTTAGATGCAAGTTGCCTTTGGCTTCCATTGTACCATTTTCTGCTAACAGGATCATTTGGTTTGCTAAGAAGGAAAGAAAACTTCCAAAGCACCCCTGAGACTCAGACCTGCAGATAGTTCAGGCCACCTGTACAAAATAGTGTAAAAATTGTCTTATTAACTCATCACGTCTTTATTTTCACCACCAGAATGATGATACTGGTGAAATGTCCTCTCTGAGCCACATTCACGATCTATAAAATAATTGTTCTTAATGATTTATATAGGAGCTTTTGGTTATAAAGTAAATTCTAAATAATTGGAGGAATGTTGCAATTTCTGTATATCTGAGACATTTTTCTGAAGGACTTAGCCTCTGGGTTTCTGCAAACAGAACTCTAGGATACTGTAAGGTCCCTGTTTTAATTTATTGCTTGACATTTTATATTGTTCAGTTCCATGGTAACTTTCAAAAGATTGACTGATTTGGTTATTGCTCGATACTGACAACCAGAATGGAGGAGCGGAAAGAGCACTGGGCGAGCAGTCTGGAGACTTAAGTCATGGCCCCAGTTCTTCTGCTAACTACTTATGTGACTGCAGGCAGATTACCCCAGAGCCTTGGGCCCCAATTTCTTTTTCTGTTAAATGGCCAGTTTGGATTATTAGATCTCCAAGGATTCTGCTTGTTCTAAATTCTTTAGATTTATATCTAAATATACATTGAGTTTACCTCTGATCTAATTTGTCTTCATGACCCAGAATCATAAAACATGTTTTCAATAAGTCAATTTCCTATATCTTAGGAAATATGAGATGTGAATGTGATTAGTGAGGCGTACATTTTATTTGATGAGACGGTCAGTGCCCAGTCCCACTCGGCCAGATTCCCTGTATTTTCTGACCATCATTAGTGAGCCCAGCTGCATCAGCTTGTTTCTTTTCCCCTATAACATAATGCACCTGCCAATATCCCCAGGATTTGAGCTGGCAATACCCTTAGGTACAAAACTCCTGTGACACTCCCTCTCATCCCAAGCCTGAGCCTTGTATGTGTTACAATTTCACAAATTGGATTCACAACTCAGGCTTGACCTCCTGAGATTTCAGAGCGTGTGATTAATTGTGACAGTTTTGTTGATTTCTGACCAGTGATTGAGCTTGGACCTCTGGATTAGGGTCCCACCCAGCTACTCTTCAGGGTCCCTTGGCTTGTGATCTTTAGATGCTGGCGTGATGTCATATCTGCTATCTGACTTGACTCCAGCCTTGGTCCCGTCTCCTTTCCTTTTACGTCTCTTCTGTAGCACCCCATTACTCCAGCCGTCGCTTCATCTATCTGTCCATCCAACACAAATTTATTGTACTTTAACTCAAGCCTAAAGAACAAAAATGAAATATGATGACTACTTTCAGTAGCTCACCCACTGTTAGAAATATTTATAAATCTAGCCAAAGCTTTAAAATCCATTGGCACCTACGGCTCTGATAGAACCAGTTAACAACAAAGGTTATAATAACAACTGCTGATATTTTAGTGCATTTTATTCACTAAGGTAGTTTTTCCAATTATTTTAATTTTCTTGCAAAATTTGATGATGGTAGCTAGCATCATTATTCCATTTATAGATAAAAAATGACTTGGCTTTAGTGATTTGTCATAGTTAAGAAATTATTTGTAAAAATCATTCATTGACCTTCTAGTAGTATATGCGAGGCATTATTCTAGTGATAAATCAAACAATCTCCCTCTTTTCATGGAGCTCCTATACTCTAGTGGGTAATATCAACCACACACAAAATGGAATGTGAGATGTTAAGCAGCCTAACAGGATAGATGGAACCAGGGCTGCTTTTGCAGATAGCATGGTCAGGGAAGAAGTCATGAATAATGTCTGAGCAAAAACATAAATTAAGTGAAGGAGCCAATGCAGAGAGCCCGGAGAAGAACATTCCAGGCAGAGGAAATAGGGAATGATGCAAAGGCTCTGAGGTTGGACCTGCTGAGTGTGTTCAGAGGAGCAGCAAGAAGGTCGGTGTGGGTGGAATGGGGCTGTGTTCTTCCCGTTTGGCCTCCTGGCCCCCATGATCATGACTTGCCTTGGACAGAATCCTTCCTTTTCTTATGTACATGTTTGATATTTAACAGGTGTCAGGCTGTGACATTTTTCAAAGGCAGCAAATCTCAGAAGTCTGACTGTGAGGGAGAAGGGAGTCACCCTGAGGTTGAAGAGAGAGGATTGATACAAATTGTGGTTGACACAGGGCAGGGCATGTTTTATAGGCAGTGCTTACTGACTCCTGCGACACACTCAAGTTCACACATTGCCTCTTTTTTGTATTGTGCACCTGCAACCAAAAAGAAGGGGTGTCTGGGCATTCGGCAGCTTCATTTCCATGCAGAGTTGATCATGAGGGAAATTCAGACTGTTTTTCTTTTCTTGTGCATTTCTTTTCTTTTCTTTTCTTTTCTTTTTTTTTTTTGAGACGGAGCCTCAAGCTATCCCCCTGGGTAGAGTGCCATGGCATCACAGCTCATAGCAACCTCCAACTCCTGGGCTCAAGCGAGTCTCCTGCCTCCACCTCCCAAGTAGCTAGGACCACAGGCGCCTGCCACAAAGCCGGCCATTTTTTGGTTGCAGCCGTCATTGTTGTTTGGCGGGCCCAGGCTGGGGATTCAAACCCGCCACCTTAAGTGTAGGTGGCTGGCGCCTTAGCTGATTGAGCCACAGGCGCCGAGCCTCTTGTGCATTTCTTAGTGTAGCCTCAGTGGGTAGCTTGGTGCTGTGCTCATGCAGCACAATGAATAACACAGGATGTTGTGACCCTCAAAATGAGAGCCAAATGCTATCTTCTCCATTAAACTGAGATTTACTCTGTCTGCCTGCCAGGTTATTTAAAATACATGGTTCTGGGGCATCCCCACAGACATTCTTAGCGACTTTGGGACTGAGCTCAAAGCAAGTCACAGTACTCTGAGTTAAACTGAGGTGAACAAGGCAGTACCCTGTACCGAGTAGAATGGCTGTCTTGGCCTGGGCCTTGTGACTATTTCCACAAGTCTGAAATTGACATCCCAGAAACCAGGTCTTTCTAATAAAAAGAGAAACAAATTCCAGTGAATCTTACATGTCAGGCCTGGACCTGAGGGAAGTAACTCCATAGACGTCCCTGGATCCACTAAAGAACGCATACTTGAATACATGACATTATCGTTAATGAAAGAGAAACCCTGAAATAACCCCAGCCTCAGAAATCTCTAGCCCTAACAGATGGCCCACTTTTTATTTCCTAAAAAGAGTATATGAAGTAAAAGAAGAAACAGTGATGGAGCACCAGCGGCGTGCCGTGCACTACAGCAGGTGGCTTCAATATATTGTTAAATACACCCATCTTCCTAGACAACTCGCTCATATTTCATAGAGGAAAAAACTGAAGCTAAAGCAACTTAACACAAGGTCACGTAGGTAATAAAGACTACAACTGGCATTTAAGAATAGGTCTTTTTGATACTAAAGCTGCTATAGCACACTATTTTGTTAAAGTCAAAGTAAAACTGAGGTTAGGAAGGTATTGAGTTATTCCCTAAGCTAACATCTGCATCGTATAATTGCTTGTTAAACTGTGCACCTTTTCAAGCTATTCACCCTCCTATCTTACCCAATGGCTCTGAAATGGCTTTTTGTGTGTTTTCTGGACGTAGTCTCATTCTCACATATGTGTATCAGTCATGGTTCCGTGAAAGGTTTTTTTTTTTTTCCTTTTTTTCTTTAAGGCTTGCCCATCACAAGGCACGGTATGAAGACAAAGCTGGCTGAGATGATAACAGACAATTGAAGAGTTTTCCTCCCACCCTCTTAGGATGAATAGCACAAAGGGTTTTCTTTTACCTGGGCGTGGTAATTTCCTAGGGTCATCCTGGTTAAATCAGATTTTAATTCCAAATTATTGTTGCTGGAAATGTTCCCATTAGTCAATCCCTATTTCCTGAATCATAGGATTTGAGCCAAAATTGAAAAGTGCTAGTAAAGTGAGTGAGGAGCATCAACCCCATTCCCTTTGGAAACAAGTTTTGTGTGTGTGTGTTTTTTTTTAACTTAAAGAATTTTACAAGTATTAGTTTTTATTCTAATATATCCATACATACATATTTGTACATATATATATATATATCTGCCATTCCTGAGAAACAGAGGTACTCTTCAGAAGAATCTTTCCTAGCTAACTGGAGGTCTCCCCTCCCCTGACACCGAAGTGTGGACTGAGGGGTGTTTTGGTCTGTCTGCTCATTGCATGCATCTTTTTTCTGCCAAGTTGGGGGACAAGAGTGAGAGGCACCTTGCTTGTTCACCTGGCTTGTTAACAAACTCAGGCTGCATGGAATGTTGGAAAAGTGAATCTTACTGTCTTCCTTATACTTAGAGCATACAGAGAGAGCATTTCAAAAAATAAAGGGAGAAAAAGGAAGTGCTAGAGCGACTGTCAAGAGAGCTGTGTGAGGCGCTCAGCACTTGTCTCCTTCACAGCGAAGGACCAAAACAGCGAGCAAGTAAGCACACATCAAACTGCGAGTCTGAGAGAGAACACTGAAATTCAGCAGGGAGGTGACAGGGAGCTTCTGAGGAACAGAATAAAGGGGAAATGAGGCAGCTGGCCCAGCTGGGATTGGCTCAGAGCTACAGAAAAGTGACCAGTATGGGGAAGAGGTAAGCAGGAGATCCCAGCCTCCCACATTCCCATCAGACTCCTGTGATTTGCATTACAGGAAAGCCCCTCAGCCCTTATTGGCTCTGAGACTAGCATACAGAGCCACTTGGGGTCCACGCAATAGTCTTGTTCTGTAGAGGGAGTTTACAGTGGGTCCCGCATGCCCTCAAAGACCAAGCAGCTAAAGCATGCTGCCTGAGAGCCCCAAATCTGGGTCCCTGAAACTGCTCATAGTATTAATGAATCCATTTTGAAGTGATGGATGGAACAGTGGGCAGGGGTGTAGGTAACACCTGGCATGGGAATAAAAAGGGAAAAGGGGGCAAGTTGAATTCCTTTAGCCAGTTCTGTTCTCTCCATATTCGATGATTAGTTTATTTTCCGTTAAAATTATTAAAGAACCATCTTGTCCCCCATTTTGCCAAACCCTAACACATCTCTTCTGCTTCCCTTTTCTCCTGCGTTACTAACTTTGAGACACTGGGAGTGTTCTCATCCCTTCCGCTTCTCTCAGGAGCTAAGGCATGTTTTTCTGACAGCCTTCCCCCCTTTCGAGTCTTGTGCCTGCCCCTTCCCTCATTCCTCATCCCTTCAACACTGTCAGCTCCATCAGTGGTTCTTTTTCTTCTTCCTGTTACACAAGGATTTTCAAGCATAGTGAATCCACTGAGTGCTAAATTGTGTGTGGCAGAGTATAATTGTCGCAGGAGATCAGAGACGGTAATCAGAAAAACGAAGCAAGGAGGAGATAGATGTGGGAGCTGGGCCCAGAGGATGGAGGGGTCAGTAGAGTGCTGCTGTCGCGTGGTCACAGCATGGCAAGCACCATGCCAAGCACATCAAATGCAAATGCACAGTCATAAAATGGTGATCATGGTATCCCCCTGGAAGACTGTGTGTCTAGTAAGTAAGAGGATATGGATTGAAAAACTCCTTTTTGTGAAGGGTCTAGCCCTCACATCAACAATTTAATCTTTCTAGTTCTACACCTATAGTCTAGACTCTAGACCAGTGTGTCTACACATTTGGCTGGGCAGGAGAAACAAGGCAGGCAATATAATAAAAGTTGTATATGACAAACTCACAACTAATATACCGAACAGGGAAACGTAAAGTTCTTTTATCTGAGAACTAGAACAACACAAGGATGCCCGCTGTCAACACTCCTGTTGTTCAGCACAGTACTGGAAGTCCTGGTCCGAGCAGTTGGGCAAAACCTGTGGTTCTGATTCCAAACCCTGTGGTTGAATCCATCATGTCAAGAGATTTGGCAAGCAAAGGAGGCAGAGAATGCATTCTAGAAAAAAAAAAAATTATTTAGGTTGAAAAAATTCACAGGATCTGTTATCAGCAGGTTCTTTATTAGAAAGTTACTCTCGGAATTCATTCTGACAAAGTGAACTTATCAAACTTTGGTTCTGTCCTTTCAAGGAAGTCCTGGTATTTAAATTATAATGTAAATCAGCTCCCCTCATTCCCTTGGTTAATATGTTACATTGGTGTTTGGTCGCACATACAATAAAAATCCAAACTTCTTGGTAACCTCTTCTCCATGATGCCGTGTTGATTCTCATCCCTTCCCATCTCTCTGAATTCATCTCCTACTCTGGCTTAACCTCATGCAGAGAAATGCTGTGACTCCGCTCTGGTCACACTGACAACTGGTATCCTTGGTGATCCTGAAATGTACCAAACTGATCTCCCGTTACCTGGATCTTTCCGTGACTGGCTTCCTTACATCATTTTGGTTTCTTCAGAGAGATTTCTTGGACCTCCAGTCTTAAGTGTGCCCCCTACCCTCTAGCTTCCTACTTTACCATTCTTCTCCAAAGCATTTCACAGCTCTGGCCATATGACGTTCTGGGAAAGAAAGAAAGAGGTCATGTCTTTGTTCATGGAACAAACAGGATTCTCCAAGAGTTCAGTGATTGCCTATGCAGCTTCTAGTTGTTCTACTGTTTTGAGAACACGTGCATGAAATATGGAAAAAATGTAAGAGCTTGGGACTATAAGCAAACAAAACAGCATAGATGTCTTCTCTGGACAACTGCTTCTCTTTAGCTTAAGACAAAACATAATTGTGCAACTTGGTGACACATCTGAAAGACCATGGGTACCTCTGATGCTACCTTTTGGAAGGCCAAGTCAGAACTTAAAGAGAGGGCCAAATTAGTAGGTAGGACATCACTGGTACCAGGAATAACCATACAAGGCTTTCATATTTCTGAACTTAGCTCTTGGAAACCTTTCTCACAAATATCAAAAAAGTACGGGGCCTTTTGAAGCTATAACCTGAAGTCTCATGAAAGAGACTGTCATGTACAACTGACAACTTTTCCTAATGAAGACAGAGAGAAGACAGGACAGGTGGCTCCCTTGGGGAGGACTCCCCAGTGAACGACTCTATTTGGGGAGGGATTTTCCCAGTATGCACTTTTAATATCACTCAGAGCAGCATCTTAATCAGGCTTTCCTGGTGGGAGGCACTCACCCAGTAGTGGGGAATGCCACAGTAGGAATTTAATCTGAACACTTGGAATAGGTCTAATCATATTTCACTTATTTTCTTTTATGTGTCTGCTTAAGATAAATGAGTCCCCTCCTTTATCAACAATAGCTCAGGATTTATAAGCTCACATTTTTCACCGAGGACAGGGGATGTAGCAACTTGCACTTTATTATCCATCTCTCATTTTCTTGCTCCAAACAATCGATAAATTCCTCATCGATGTCTCTTTTTAAAGGTTGCTTACAAGTTTCTGTTTCAGAACAATGTGCTGGCATTGGTTTTTGTGCCTAAATCCTCCCTGAATCGAGCTGTGCATTTCGAATGATTTGCAGGACCTTTTGTAAGTATTAAGCAAAATTACAAGTCACACAAGATGCCCTAATCGTAGCCTCTCTGAGTAGTGGACACCAGTTCCCAATGACAGCTGAACATAGTTGCTGTCTAAGTTGTATCCCATTCTTTTGCATCAAAAATAGGATCTATATTTATTTTCTTGGAAGCACAATGGACCTTAATGTTTCTATTGCCCAGGTATTCATTGTAGGGTGGGAGGGAAACAGATCAAAGAGGTGAAGCTTGCCCATGTTTATACTGCCAGATAGTGGAAGGGCTCAGGCCGGAACCCAAGTTTTACACTCTTTCTATAATTCCGTGGTATGGGCTTACACGTCCTCCCATCCAGTCTTTAAGGATAATCTTTAATATCTGGAAGTATACACCAATACCCACAGTAACCTGGTTATTTTCTGGAATGACCACCCAGCACAGTCCTGTTCTGTGGACATAGTGTCTGGGAGTTGTTGACTCTTAAGCCAGATTTGCCTCCATGTGGGAGCAATAACTGTGGTTCATTTTGGCTAACAGAAGACTTTTTAATCCAGTAAGTCAAAATTTACTATCTTCTCTGAGTCAGGGACTATGATGTGTAATTGGGATAAAAGGACAGCTACAATACTGCCTCTGCCTGCTAGATGCTTGAAATCTAGACAGAGAAAAATGATGAGAGTGTGCGGTCAAACATGCAGTCACTACGTTCAGGCACCTGCTCTGTTGACTTTGCATTGCTCAAGTTCCATTAGCCAAACCAATCATACATAGACGGAGAAATCCTACATGTACCCAAAGAAATAAAGAGCAGCAAGATGTTTCAGGTGGTGGCTGCTTTAACATTGTGTGTCCTTACGTGACTACCCTGTTCTTTTACTCTCCATGGACATGGAGCTTGGATGAAATATCTTTGCTGTTCAAGGCTACTGATTGTCTGTTACCATAGGATATCCCTAGCCTCTTTTGACTGATACACCATGAATTCTGTGTCTTAACCCTCAACTTAGAAGCCTTACTTATCTTGATTACCCTAGTATCAGGAAGTGGTGAACCAGGATTCTGACCAATGCAATCTGATTCCAAATGTCATTGTCTTAGCCCATATATCAAAATTCTGTGTGTGTGTGTTCTTCAGTTATTGAGGAAAGATAGTTTCTAAAGCACTGAGGGGAATCAAGGAAGTCTTCCCAAAGAAATTGGTAGCTAAGCTCTAAAGGACAGTACAAACTAGGCAGTTTAGTAGGAAAGAACATTAGATTTACTCCTTCTGCCTGTATTGGTGGTGAGGGGGTGGATAATCTTCTCCTCTTTACTTTACCTACACCCCAGCAAAAATTATAGAGCAAAGAATGCCTGTCCATACATTGCTGTTAGTAACCAGGAGATATAGAATGTCTCAAATACAGTGGTCTTGAATCTGTAAGTCATTAACAGGAACATTATGAGATGTTATAAAACAGAAGTGAGAAATCGCAGGCTTGACCTACCAAAGCAATTTGACAGTTATATATGTTCTATGTTAATTCTTTCTCTCACACACACCCACACATGCACGCTATTCTAACCACTTTATGAGCTGTAGCTTTATAGAACTCAGAGGTAATAAGGAGAAGAAAGAAAAACTCTTTCTATCAACATCAGTGGCAAAAGGAGGAAAATATAGAATGAAGTTGAGGTTACACAGCTCATGACGAAAACAATCAGAAGCTGTAGCCCAGACACTGAAGGATCATCTGGTCCACTCCTTTAAATGCTGCTGTGTTGCCATTTACAATGCTCCTGAGGAAAGAAGGCCTCACACACAATTTAGTTATCTTCATCACAAAATAATTCCTGTGTCTAATTCAGCGCTGTCTTGACCCTAGAAATCCTTCATCAAGTTTTCTTTGATGGAAACAGAACACCGCTAGCATATTCCTTTCATAACCCCATACAAAGCATGACCAAGTACGGAGTCATTGCTTAGCTGTTCCCTCTCTGACCTACCACCTCTTTCCATAGCACACACCTTTCAACCAGTTTTCTTTATTGATTGGGGAGTCCCTAAGCGCATCACTCCTTGTCTCCTAAACTGGATCCTTTCTCTCGGTGAACATCATTTCGTATCTCTTACTTTAAAAAAATAACTCAATATTTTGAATTTTGATACTGTTATATTTGCTCATTTTTAGTCCATGAATTAGTATTTACTATTATATAGCTAATACCATGATCCAATTTTTCCCGTTTATTATTTTTACATATATTCATGAGATACGAGTATAGTTTTGCTACAGTGATAAATTGCATGTGGTGGCCTCAGGGCCGTCAGGGCCTATGTCACTGGAGCAGCCTACAGACAACCTACCTTCCTCCACCTTCCTTCCCTGTCCCTCCAGGTCTCCATCGCCCATCATTCCGCACTCTGCTCCGTCTGTGCATAGTGTTTAGTTCCCACTTACTTGTCTTTCTAGTTCTGAATTGCTTCACGTAAGATAATAGCCTCCAGTTCCTTCTATGGTGCAGCAAAAGATGTTATTTCATTCTTTTTTCCAGCTGAGTAGTATTCCACAGTATGTATATATCACAATGTCTTTATCATATCTTCTATTAATGGATACATAGACTGGTTCCATAACTTTGTTATTGTGAATAGTGCTGCAATTAACATGGGAGTGCAGATATTTTTAATATACTGATTTCCTTTCCCTTGGGAAAGTTACAAAGACTCAGGAAAGGAAGGGGTTTGGAAAAATTGCTAGCATGTTACGTGGACATAGCAAAGGGGAACTGGCAAGGATGGAGAAGTGAACCAGAGCAGATAAAAAGTGGACTGGCTATGACCTTCAGGGATTTGCTTTTCACCTTTGCTGCCCCTACTGTATTACGCTTTAGGGTCTGAGGAGCTGCAAAGAAGATAGTTCAGTTTGCAAATGGTAGGAGTGACCATTTATAGGATAAAGGGATGGAAGCTAGAGAGCTCTCAAAACTTAAAATACTCTAATACAGTATTCCTCAACTTTTACAAACATCATTGCCTCTCCTCTCCCCCAGGAGCATTTTTGGCTTTTTTTTCTATTTGCCCCTACTCTATTTCAATACAACAGATATACTGTGTAGATACTTCTATATAAGCTTATTTATGTTTTCTACATTAAAAGAATAAAAAATTTTTTTTCCTAAGAGATAGAGTCTCACTTTGTTGCCTTTGATAGGGTGCTGTGATGTCATAGCTCACAGCAACCTCCACCTCCTGGGCTTAGGTGATTCTCTTGCCTCAGCCTCCCAAGTAGCTGGACTACAGGTGCCCACCATAATGCCTGGCTATTTTTTTGGTTGTTGCAGTTTGGCTGGGTCCATGTTCAAACGTGCCACCCTCAGCATATGGGGCTGGCACCCTACTCACTGAGCCACAAGCACCACCCAAAAGAGTAAAATTGTTTCATTCTTCCAACCCCTCAATAACCATTTTTCACCCAGAGGGTGCCATATGCCCTTATTTGGGGAATGCATGTTCTGATAGATTAGAATCTGGTGTAGAAATAGGTATAGATTTTTTTTTTTTTTTTGGCCGGGGCTGGTTTTGATCCCATCACCTCCAGTATATAGGGTCAGCACCCTACTCCTTTGAGCCACAGGCACTGCCCAGAATAGGTATAGTTTTTAACATTTTTATAATCCCTATGCTACCTTTCAAAATGCAACAGTTTAGAATGAATACATCCTATTGCTCAACAAGAATTTGCTAAGCAGTATTTTAGAAAGTGAGACTGCAGCATGAGCAAAACAGTAAAAAAAAAAAATCCCATCCCGCATGAAGCTTACATTCTAATGTAATCTTGGATCAAAACTAAGGAATGTCTGCCATTAAAACTGTTCCAGCAAGAGACAGTCTGGAGACCTGCTTACTAAAACAGGGCTTGGCATCACTTCAAGCCTGCAAATGTGCTGACAGAATTAAAAAGCTGTCTGATGCTGACACAGCAAGAAAATCAAAGGAGCAAGAAATAGCGCTTTCTTAAAAGCAGCACCATAGCAATTTTGACCCCCCATCCCACCAGGGCCAGCAGGAAAGTCCATCTCACTCAGGATTTCACCACGGTATCTTGCCCAGCACCAGAAAGGCCCCTGGGGGGGCACTGGTCACTGTCCTGGTCATGCTGAGGGAACTGAGGTTTCACCATGCCATCCCTTGAAGTCCTGAGGTTCTACTGTCCCTCTGCCCCCTTGGATAAGAAGCCTGATAGACTGGAGTCCTGCTGCCATTGCCCTATGAGGAGGCCTTGACCCTTCCTGGGGACATTGGCATGACAATGGTCTCCAGAACTAGGTATCTCCTGTTCCTGCCTCTCTTCCCAGCACACCTAGTACAGCTAATTTAGTGAGATTTACCTTTCCCAGAAGATCGGCAGTCCTATGGCAAGTAGGCTGCTCCTGCTTCTTCACTCTGGAAATCTCTAAGGCAAGTAATCCAAAACCTAGGAACCTGTTTAAAATGGTGACGAAAGGAATCAGAAGCCAGCAAGAGAGAGATGAGGGAAGAGACAAGTTAATATTTCCATGTATTTGTCTGTCACCCTGAAATCTTATTTATTCTCTACCCATCTCATAGAAAACTGTCTATTTAAAACAATCAAATAACCAGACTGAACTAGATCAAGGATAAAGATCATATCCCTTAATGCTTGGACCAGCTCAGAGGGAAAGCCTCCAGATTCTCCCCATGTCTGTCCCTGTTCCTAGGCCTGTATCTCCTGAAAATCTGATTGGGAGCAGGGCATGTGACACTCTAAATTGGACTGGGAAAATGGTAGAATTTGCTCTTGTATGTCTGAAAACTCCTAAGCACCACACCAGGTGTGGGGTAGTCCCTAGTGATACTGTGATGAGCAGGGCATTGCATCTCCTGCCCTTACTGGGATTACAGTAGGAGCCTGGCCTCCCGCTCCCAATTCTGATGCACTTTAAGGACTTCAGGTCAATTCACTGGACAGTGCTTAGTCAAGACCAGCTAGCCAGCTGTCAGGCTACTAGAATGTTCATGCTTGCCTTAAAGAAAACTATTTTCACCATTTAAAGAGGAAAAGAAAATATTGTGTATTTCCCCAATTACTTTAGAAATTTTTCTCAGTCTTCTGAATATTTGTTATACAGCTGACTGGGAAATTCTACGTGTTTCAGAACTGACCTAAAACTCCTATCTTAATGGTACCTATAGCTTCTTATGTAGGTAAAGGTAAAACTGTTTTAAGACTGATCTCAAGAATATATTGTTTTGATGTGTCTCCAATCCATTCTCATTGCTGCAAAGCTGTAAAGGAGGCTCTCTAAGTGTGGAAACATACTGCGTAGATTACTCTCATCTGCTTTGCATTGCATTTGGGCCATAGAGCCAATAGCAAAAATTCACACCATTCGGTAGACTTTTCCACAGAATACCTTTAGGCAGACCTAGAGACAGGGAAGCAGGATAGAAAAAGATGAAGTGAATAATACATCAGAATAGGAAGAACTTGTAAGTGGAAGAAATGGCAGAGATTTGACAAGTTTGGGGTAAGTTTTCTGGCATGAGAGATATATAAGGAAAGACTAAATTGCTACTTGAGAAGTAACTGACTGTTGGATTGGATTTGTGTTTCTTAAGTTTTGGTCACTCTTATACCCCCTCACCACTAATATTTTTCTGTGGCTGTGTACCACCTACATTTAAACTGTCTTACAGGCAAGATTAGGGGTGGTGTTCTCTTTCTGTGACTCTTAAATGGCATGCCACACAAGACTATGCATACAGTAGGCTTTCCAAAAACAGCAGATGATTCACTCTGAATATGTTTCCAGGGACAGGAGCCAATTGGGTTGTAATCAGGAGCCTCAACCTGGGAAAGTGGAATGAAGGTCTTCTCCCATAATAATGGATGGTTTCAGTCTTGGAATTGAGGATATTCCTAGCTAATATTGCTGAGTGCAGTCACCAAATGAACAAAAATCAGAGACAGAGAGAAATCTAGCAAATTTAATATTTTACATAAGGATACTGCTTTTGCATATATTGAAGATTAGGTTAGGATAGTGACTAAGAGTATACAGTCTGAATTGGGAAGACTTGGTTTGAGATTCATAATTCCGTCATTCACTAGGTGTATGATTTTGAGCAAGTTACTTACCAACAAATTTATTCACTTATATATAAAATAAAAATAACTCTATCATAAAGTCATTGAGAAGATGACATGAGAAATATATGTGTAGTACTTAGTATGTGATGTAAAGTGTACATTCTTGGGAAGTGTTCATTTTTAAGATAAATACGTGGGTGGCACCTGGGGCTCAAAGAAGTAAGGCGCCGGCCCCATATATGGGAGGTGGTGGGTTCAAACCCAGCCCCAGCCAAAAACTGCAAAAAAAAAAAAAAAAAAGATCACTGAAGAATTTTTTTTGTTATTTTTATTACAATTAATTTTTATAGAAAATTAGAAAGTACAGATAAGTAAAATGAGGAAACTAGAAAGCACTCATAACCCAGACATGCCAAGATATTAAATGTTAACATGTGAGTATATCTCTGCCTAGAATTTTGCCACTATAAAATTTCCACTAGAAGTTTTTGTTATTTCCACATGATTATATTCATAACAATGTGAAATATAGGTAAAATAGGCTTATTATGTATTTCATTATCTGTTTCCCTCAATAATGCATTATGAATCGTTTATACTCTTAAATATTTCTAGTATCCCCTTAATGTGTTCAATTATTTTAACATGTAATTTTCTGATAGTTTCTGAGTTTTCATTTTTTTCTCTTATAACTGCCGTGGTGATGAATAAGTCTACACTAAATACTTTCACATTTACATGATTATTTCCTTATGATTATTTCATTTCACATTTACATGATGATTTCCAGTAACATGGTAGTTTTCAGTAGTAATAAAGAAAATGAGGCAGTGAATAGAAAGCAAATAGTTATCAATGCATGAGAAGTAATCAATAAATCAAACAATCAATAAATAAAGGGTGGCGGATATATAGGTAATGTAGGAAAAGGTGATGTTTGGAATTGCCTTGCTAAATAACCACGGATCTTTTATTTAAGAATGTTTAAGAGTTCTTGTTTGTTTTGTAAGCACATCATATCAAAGAAAAAAGAAAGTTTAGTCAGTTTATAGAAGTCA
The DNA here is from genome assembly GCA_963574575.1 of Galagoides demidoff. NCBI lineage: Eukaryota > Metazoa > Chordata > Mammalia > Primates > Galagidae > Galagoides > Galagoides demidoff. Next base: position 52,656 of record CAUYQV010050714.1, read on the forward strand.
GGTTTAGTGTGTGTTTCTGTGGAAAGGTTTGCCTCTCCAGCTAAGAGAAAGGAATTGACAGTAACCGAACACAAGAGCGAATCTATATGTCTGTCGGGGCAGGGTGGGTGCCTTTGGAGGTTTGCTTTGGTTTCTTTCCTTTTGTTGCAAGTTCCACCTGCTGGTGAGACAGGAGCATGTTTTCCAGCCTATTGCCTCTCATACTGGGTTGGAATGCCCAGGCTGGGGCCTTCTTGGCAGAGCTGTGTCCACTAGTGCCAGAAATAGAAATATACAGATGGTACGCTATCCATGGAGGAGCAATAGTGACCTACAAGATCTGTTAGGATCCACAGGCCGAAGTGCTTTAGTGAAGAAGGGGTGGGGAAATTGCCCATTTCCCAGTGGTCACTCAACCCCCCCCCCCCCACCATGTGGCAGCTGCACTGAAGAATTAAGGAACTCCAGCAAAATGGCAGTGCCAGAGGGGAGAAGCTGTAGGGGTCTGAGATAACCCGGAGAACACAGTGACACAGGTTGGTGGAGATTGTAGCAAACTAGACACCACACGGTACATCCAAGCAGGGCAGCGGCTGCTCACCTGAGTGGGTGGTAGCCATATGAGAAGGCAGGTCAAGAATTGCCCCCTCTAGTTTTCACAAAGAGCTAGAAACTTGTTTTTTGTTTCGTTTTGTTTTGTTTTCAGTTTAGATATTTTAATTTTCAAATGTTGTTAGAAAATGGGTGAATACATAAAAACAAAGCGTATGCATGTATAGATAGATAGATAGATAGATAGATAGATAGATAGATAGATAGATAGATAGATAGATAGATAGATAGATACAGCCATATACACACATTGCTGGAGGGTGGATAGCCTGGTAGAAGGAGGAAGACAGAAGCTAGACTCCTTTGAATATGTTTTGCTTTATAGATTGGACTTTGGTCAACTAGTTTACAGATCTATAAAATAAAACTAGACTTTAAAAATGTAGTCATGGAAAATTGAGAGGGAAAAAAAGGAAACAATTGAACCTCAGTGGGGATCAGACTGCTGATGTCACCATACAGAAGGGAATAATTTCAAGTGACTTTGAAGCTGATCAGGTTGACTATACTTTGTTAATAGGATAAAATTTAGAGATTTTAAAAACTGACAAATTTTAAGGTTTTACTAAAATAATGTTAGTATAGTACTGGCATTAGTATTCTTAAACTGTTAAGTGTGTGTTATGGTTAAATCAAATGAATCATAGTGTTGGTGTTACTAAGGACAAGAATGTGGGGTATGGAAGAAAGGTAACAACATCATAAGGTTCATGAGGTCAAGTGGAAATCTGTAAGTCCTGAATTTGAATTAAAGTGTCACGTAAAATCATTGTGTATTTTAGTAAAACAAAACAAAACTTATCTTCTAGCTCTGAACACAGAAACAAAGGCTAATCTGGCAGCAATGAGCTTCCAAACCCTTCAGCTTCTGGTCTGTAAAGCCAGTTTCCACTATAATAAACCAGAGCTTCTTACTAGAAATTACTGATTCCAGACCTGGGGCAGAACTGTATAAGGTGACCGTGGAACATCTTATGCCACAAGCAAGAGGGTCATCATAAACCACCAGGTCATATTAAAAGAACTCAGGCATCAACTTGAAGAGAATTTCCTGATCAACGGTAGGAAAGTTAGATCCTAGGAGTAATAACAATGTTGGTGTGAAACAAATCAAAACGTTCATAGTAATACTTTTAAAGTAAAAACCTTTATTGGTTTGGGAGATATTAGATGACAAATTCAATATTTTGAAGATCAGTAAAAAAAGGAGGAAAACTCTAGTTCTGTGAAGTTTCTCTATAAACTATAGTTTCGGTAAGTAAATAGTTGCTGAGATGAAATTTCTCTTGATAGAATATTCTAGCCAATAAATTAGGAAGAAATAATAGAGTTATAACCAGTTAACCAGTATAAGAAATAATAGAGTTATAACCAATATAACCAGTTTGAAACTTCTAATGAAATAATGGAGCCTCACTAGGAAAGATCACTGGTAGCTGATCATATCACAGCAAAAAATGTTACATGCTCAGAACTTAATACAGAATTTGGTAGGCCAAGTATGCTAAGTATACTACATATATATATATGTATGTATTTTTAAATTTTATACCTAGAAAAAAATGTCATTACTAAAATTAAAAAATATATAGATAGGGCTTAATATACTCTTGCTTTGTCAATGATTCCCTTAAAATAATTCCCTTTGTCAAGAGTACATCACTTCATGTTACTCTGAAAAGTGACATAATCTGATAGCAATGTAGTAGTTCAAATAAATCCATTTACATAATTTTTTAAAAAGTTATGTGCCCCTCCTAATGGAAGTATCCCATGTAGTAAGCAGAAAAACACTTCTCATGTCCCAAAGATCTCCACATCCTAATCTCAGAACTCATGGATATGTCACATTACATTAAGGGAAATTAAGATTGCAGATAGAATTACTATTACTGATCTGATAATCTTAAAATAGGGAGATTAAATTCTGTTTGCTGGATCTTATTGAAGATTTCTGCATCAATATTCATTAATGATGTTGGTCTATAGTTTTCTCTCTTTGTTGGGTACTTTCCTGGTTTGGGGATCAGGGTGATATTTGCTTCATAGAATGTGTTGGGAAGTAGTCCTTCTTTTTCTATGTTTTGGGAAAGGTTATGTAATATTAGGAGAGGAGGCGGATGGTTGGGGAAGGGAGGGTATTGGTGGTATTTCACCTATTGTGCGCAATGCAATGGGACATTTCACATCGATTAAGAGTAGAGTATAAACATCTTACCACAACAAATAAGTAAGTGAGGTCATGGCTATATTAATCGGTTTGATATAAGCATTCCATATTGTATTTCAGTCAGCATATTGTACCCCATAAATGCATTAATCTACACCATTATGGTTTAATAAAAAAATACGGAGATTACTCTGGAGTATCCAGATGCTCAGAGGAATCACAAGTCTTTAGAAATGGGAAAGGGACATAAAATATTGAGTATCAGAATGATTGGATGTGAGAAAAGCTCAATCAGCATGATTTTGAACATGGAAGTGGGGTCGTGATCCTAGAAATGTGGGCGGCGCAGAAGCTAGGAAGAACAAAGAAATGCATTGTCCCTTAGAGCCTTCAGAAAGGAACATAGCCTGTCTGACACCTTGATCTGGCCCATTGTGTCCTGGGTTAGACTTCTGACATGCATAACTGTAAGGCAATAAATTCGTATTGTTTTAAGCCACCATTATTTGTTATTATAACCATATAAAATAATATACCCCATTGCCTAGAAGGTATACATATTCTTTCTAGAAAAGAGCCTGAATTCTATCAAGCCACTTGATGTAACTACCAATTTATAGAAAATACAGTAGGCATAAGATCACCTTATATGAAATTATGAAAATATTTGGCAAAATCAAAACTCTCTGAAATTCTATTAAAAATTACATTTATCCAATAAGGAGTATGTGTATGTATATGAGACACTGACCGACTTTGGAGATTTTAAGACATGATCTAGTATTTCATATATCAACCAATTGCTGTAGGGAACTTAATTCAAATAAACAAATTGTTAAATCAATAACAATAACCCACAACCTTCGTACCAACTCAAATAAACAAATTGTAAAGAGAGAAAATATAAATTAGTGAAATTTGAATATTGACACTGGGCATCTGATTTTTATTTTAAGGGTGTGTGTAGAATAATGAGATTATAATTATAGTATTTAAACAAAGGAGGGGAAAGAGGTTGAGTAGAGTAGATAACAATAGTAGGCCAGGTTCGGTAGCTCTTGCTTGTAATCTCAGCACTCTGGGAGGCTGAGGTGGGAGGATCATTTGAGGACAGGAGTTCAAAACTACCCTGGGCAACATAAAGAGACCTCATCACTAAAAAAAAAAGAAAAGCTAGCCTGGCTTGATCATACTCACTTGTACTCCCAGCTCCTAAGGAGGGTGAGGCAGGAGGATTGCCTGAGCCCAGGAATTTGAGGTTGCTATGGGCTATCATCATGCTACTACACTTCAGCCTATAAGTAACAGAACCAAGACCATGTCTTCAAACAACTATAACAGCAACAACAGAAGGATAGCAGTAGCCATAAATTGATAATTGTAAAGATAAGTAATAGATATATAGATGTTTGCTATTTATTTTTCTATTTCTGTATGTTATTTACATAACAAAAGTATTAGTTATATGATGTCTTAAATGTTTTGTGATTCAAATAAGGCAGGTCCGGTATCTGTATTTGGCCAACGGACTTCCAGTATGAAATTCTGTGTAGAGTTTTAGAAACAGGATTTTTCATTTTAATCTGGAGAATCATCTTTTTCTTTCTTCTTGTTCACCTTCTGCCCCCATTCTTTTGGTGCTGCCTGGCAAAAAGCGCCTCTTTCATCTCTGTGTGTAGGGGTCACTACAGATCACTTGGAATAGAAATTTCTCAGAGTAAGTGAGCAAAAAGGAGAATATGCATAGTTGCCTTGAACAAGGCCTTCCCGTATTCTTTGTGTTTGTACTCCCCTCATCCTATACCCTCAAGAAAAAAAAAAAGGTAACAGCTTTGTTTCAATTTTAACAACCATGGGGTATTTGGAAATTTTGGCTAACCACATTACCCTGGTATCTCTGTGTTTTTATTTTAGGATGGAATGGGAAACTTGAGGATCACGGAAAAAGGTCTAAAACTAGAAGGAGATTCAGAATTCTTACAACCTCTCTACGCCAAAGAAATCCAGTCCCGACCAGTAAGTTTCTGCTGAAGGAAGAAAGAATTATTGTTCTTCTGGAATCTAAATCTGGGGAAATTGATCTAACCATCTCTGAGTATAGATAGAGGATCTGGATAGAAAAGAACAATTCTGGTAGTGAGATGAATTTGCATTCATAGCGGAATCTTTGAATAGACTCACAGCAGTGGTGCTGTGAGCAAGTAAGATGACCTCTGAGCCTCTTTTCATTCCTGCATAATAGAGGGTAACCCCTGCTACCCTACTTTATAGATTATGCTGCCAATAAGGCAAGACAATACATGCAGAAAAGCCATGAGTAGTGTTAAAATGCAAAACAATATTGCTATTGTCTTTAATTGTCGAGTGCTTTGAAGCCATACCTGGAAACACAGAGCTGAAGAACTAGAATTTTGTTTTCCATTAAGACACTGGACCATGTAGCTAGTGATGGTTAGAATCAATTTAATATCAACAACTGTGTTGGGAAATGGTATTTAAGGAACTTCTGTAGAAGTTCCTTCTCCAGGCACCCTGATCCTTTGCATGCCTTATGATTATGATAAGCAATAACAGATTGGTCCACTGCCCTGGGGACAATGTTGCCTCTGTTTTACGGATGAAATAATTAAGTTTTGAAGAAGAACAAAACTCTATCTTTTTAAGTAACAGGAGAGAGATAACAGATTTTTTCTATTAACCGCCATCTCCTACCTAAGCTTTTTCTTTTGTTCTTTCTTTTCTTGTTTATCAAGGCAGAAGTGATTCCTACATACCTGGCTTTTATTAACCAATATAACCAGAATGATTTTTATTTTTTAGTTGGTTGGTTTCATCTCTTTAGTTTTTAGTGGGGTGGTAGAATTGCTGGTTGAAAAAGAATATTAATGCACATGTTCTGCTTAGGACTGATCCCTGTCCATTTGCAAGTAATGAACACCGTGAAAAGTTCCCAATGTATCACTAGTACTGTGCCCATTATTGAGCATAATTAATGAAATTCAGGAACTTGATGTCATGGTTAATTGTATTTGAATGCCAATCTAAATCTTGAATTGTTTTCAACTGAGTGCAACTATTAAATTTCCAATAAGGTCACTTTCTTATGTGCCTAGTGAAAAGAGAGGGAGCTGGGCTTTTAAAGTTATCAAGAAGAGCAAGTCAATAAATGATTATTTATAAATTTAACTGGAACCTATAACATATTGGCTTGGGTACTGAAAGTACATATTCACTGTCATTACGGAACATTTACCCTAGCAGGTTCCCCACCTGTGGGACGGGACCCCTTTTTTCCATTCGTAACAACAGGTCAATTAGGAAGGTTGAGAACCCCTGCTAAGGGGAGGAATGAGATGGCCCCATAACAGGGAGGGTCAAGTGATTATTCTGCCTTGGACTGAATAGAGACAACAGAGATTGGATCAATCTCAAGCATTTAAGAAATAAGCAGCATGCCCTTGATTCATATATACTTAGTTATTCTAACCTGGCGAGTTGGCTAGTTAAGTCATTGGCTCATTTTTAGTTGTACTTTAGATTAATACTCTCATCACATTAAACTTGTTTGCTCATATCCATCTAGATATGTTTTTTGTGAAGGGCCAGAAAGTGAACAGGGTTTTTTGTTTATTTTTAACTATTCTATAACAGTATAATAAACCATTCTTATTACAGCGGCTGTACAAACGTAGGCCACAGGCTAGAGTTTGCCAACCCTTCTAATCTGTGTTGGTGATATTTCCAAGCATATATGAAAGCTCTGAGTAGACTGGGTGGGGTAGACAGAGTATATTTGAAGATCATAGGTAGAATAGTTGATAGAGATTAAGTAAAACATCCTGAAATAAGTTTCCTTGGTGTGGAATTAGAGTTTTACAAAGGAATTGAGAAATGTGTTTTGGAAGACCTGAAACAGGATACTTGGTACATCTCTTGAATTCATATGCAGGAATTCAACTTTTAGCAAATACGTCAACAAGCCTATCTGAAGCTTAAAAAGTAATGATGATTTCAAAAAAACTTCAACATTGAAAAATCTAAGTTAAACTTAATACTTTTAAAGAAAGTATTTAAAGAAAATTGTTTGAATTTACTACTTTCCATTGTTCTTAATACGTTTTTCTTCCAAAGTAAATAAAGTTTTATAGCCTTACATGTTTCTGTTAACAAAATAAATATGTCCCAACTGAAGGAAAAAAGACCTATAAATATACAAACATAATAAAATTCATCAGTAAATCAGATGAGCTCTACCTGAAACCTGGGCCCAAATCCAAATCCATCCACATCACATGCCCCGCCCTAGGTCAACCACCATGCTCTCTCTCTTGCAGTAACTTGCTGCCTTTAACTCTCAGCCTCATTATCCAAATTGCAGCCAAAGTCGTCTTCAAAATGTCAAGTCATAGGGGAATGAGGGAGGGGGGAGGAGGGAGGGGGATGGAGGTCATGGTGTCTGACACACCTCTTGGGGGTTGGGCACAATTACAAGAAGGACTTTACCTAGCAAATGCAATCAGTGTAACTTAATTCTTTGTACCCTCAATGAATCCCAAACAATAATAAAGAAATAAATAAACAAACCAGGAAAAAAAAAAAAAAACCTCTTTGCAAAAGGTTCTCCAATGACTTCTCGTTGCATCTGGTATAAAATCTGAATTCTTCACTAAGGACTATAAAATTTCTTTGCCAGATGTTTTCACAGAGAAGAACTTCTGATCATACAGGC
>CAUYQV010050716.1:0-25819 GCA_963574575.1 Galagoides demidoff
AACAGCTCTTCTAAAAACCAAATGATTTCATAATTGTGAAACTGCATGGCATTTTTTTCAATTGTGTACTCAGAAAATTATTACAACAAAAATTATAGAAATATAATTATTTCACAGATGGACATCTATGAAATTATTTAGACCTTGTTACAATGTTCTATTATTCCATCCACTCTCAATATTAATGCAAATCTCAGGTCATAATGTCAGTACATTACTGGTTTACTAAATTATTTTTAAAGAAGTCTCTTTCACTTGAAATGAGAATTTAATTTTTAAAAAGTATTCTAACCAATTAACCAGCATAGGATTCTGTGTTTTATAAGACTTTAACAAATCATTCTGAATTTAGCTAATTTTTCTACAAACTATTATTCTATTTCCAGATAAGACTAAAGCCCAAACTACTTTTTATGTGTCTCTTAGATAAGTGGGACAATATATGAAAAGGTCTATTTGTACCTTGAAGGAATTAATGTGCTTAAAAAGCAGCAATAGCTGCATAGTAGATGGGAGATGTTCTGGCATAACAGTAGGAACAAACTAGTTCAATTAACCTCTGACCTTCCAAGTCCTCTGTAGTCTCCATTAACTCAGATCTAAACTAGGGAAGTAAGACTCTTCTTATCTCACAAGCATATTGGAAAATATATGAAACCACTTTTTTAAAATCAGCATTCATTAATTTATTCATTCAAAAACCAAATATATTGAGCACCTTTTATTTTACAGGTTCACGTAAACAAAGAACACACAATTTGGGCCCTAAATAATGTAACTCTTGAATTGGGTAAGTAAACATTAACAATGGAGCTGTGTAATTATAACTAACACAACCCTATTTGTAATAAATAATGCAACCCCAAGCACAATTCCTAGCGTGTTATCAATTACTGGTAATCAAGACCTTTGATTCTTCCCCCTTACTGGGGAAACCCATGTTTTTTGGGAGGAATATGAATGAAATTTCATAATTACATGCTTGGATATTGGGTAGGTGTGAAACTATTTTAGAATTCTGTGGTAATGAAAAGAGAAATGACATCTAAATAAAATTAGAGGACCAGGGAAAGTTTTACAGAGAAAGTGAAACTTAAAATGAATTTTAAAGAACAAGGTATAAGTTATTTAGGCAGAAAAGGGGGGAAAGAGTGTCCCAGGATCCCTGGGACTTCTGTTGGAAGGGTCCCTGTTACATACTGAATTGCATCCCCCCCACTAAATTCAAATGTCAAAAAGAAGATATTAGGACATAGACACCAAAGAAGTGCACACACAGAGAAAAGGTCATGTGAGAGAGGCTTCAGGAAAATCCAAACTCACCAAATTACCTTGATCTTGGACTTCTAGCCTCCAGAATTGTGAGAAAATAAATGTTCATCATTTAAGCCCCACAGTCCCTAATTCCTGGGCTGTGAACCAGTACCAGTCCATGGTCTGTCAGAAACCAGGCCACACAGCAGGAGGTGAGCAGCTGGTGAGCAAGCCAAGCTTCATCTGTATTTACAGCCATTCCCGTCACCCCCTGGGCTCCTGTCAGATAGGTATTGGCATTAAAGTCTCATAGGAGCATGAACCCTACTGGAAACTGCATGTGCAAGGGATCTGAATTGTGTGGTCCTTATGAGAACCTAATGCCTGGTGATCTGAGGTGGAGATGCAATGCACTTGAACCATCTCCAAACCATCACCCCCACCCCACCCTGGTCTGTGAAAAAATTCTCTTCCATTAAACCAGTCTCTGGTGCTAAAAGAATTGGAGACAACCCAGCCTATGGTAACTTGTTATGCAGCCCTAGCAGACTAATACTACAGACAGTGAGAGGTGAGCTTGAAGAAAGAACTTGTGGTCAATCAGAAGGGCTCTGTAAAAGTCAGCACTTTGAGTGGCACTTGAAAATCAAGGAGGGCCATTGAAGGATTTTTTTGGAGACAAAGCCTCACTTTGTCACACTCAATAGAGTGCTATGGTGTCACAGCTCACAGCACCCTCCAACTCCTGGGCTTAGACAATTCTCCTGCCTCAGCCTCCCAAGTAGCTGGGACTATGGGTGCCTGCCACAACTTTCAGCTATTTTTTGTTGCAGTTTGGCCAGGCCCAGGTTTGAACCTGCCACCCTCCGTATATGGGGCCTGCGCCCTACCCACTGAGCCATAGGCACTGCCCACCACTGAAGGATTTTCAGAGAGTCAGGAGGTCAGATTCAGGTTTGTGTGTTGGAAAGCTATTCCTGCAGCAATCAAGTGCTGGATGGATGCACAGCTGTGGAAGGGAGGCCCTCAGGCAGGGTAACCAACCAGTGTAAATCACCAAGGTTCTGAACTAAGAAGGTGGCAATGGGGTGGAGAGATAATTACAAGGGGAGAGTGACTGGCTGTGTCTGTGGAGTTCTAAGGGATTAGGGAGGACTCCCAGTTTCTGGCTTAGGTAACCTGGTGAGTGAACCTGCCATCTGATAGGGAGGAAAAATAACAAAATTTCCTTTTGGATATATAACTTCTAGAGCCTGTGTTTCTAGGTGAAAGAGAAGGCTTGGTGGATGTTCCCTACTTTCACAATGAAGAAAGAAGCACGTGCCATATGCAGAAATGGGGTAAGGGGAGACAGGGAAGAATGGTAAGTTGGAAAGTGCAAAGGGACATCTGCTGGTGTTCAGCTGCCAGCATCGAGCCTCCTGCTGAGTTGCATGGTGCTAACGTGATCGAAGGCAAGAACTCCAGAGTCTGTCTGCCATGGTTTGAAACCACCTTCATTACACACCAAGAATGTGACCTCAGACACAGCATGTCATAGCTATCTGCCTCAGTGTCCTTGTCCATAAACAGAGATAGTAATAGTGTCTCCTTTAAAGGGTTGTGGTAAGGATTAACTGAGTTCATGCAAAAGAGTTAACTGCCATTGATACTAACGCTCACCCACTGGTCATGGCTTGGGAGAAGGTTAATTCCTGATGACTCTCCCTCTACAGAAGCTGCAAGCTATCTTGCTGACCTGGTATGGAATCTCACTTCTGGTATGGATTTTATGTCTTGAGATGGTGACAGCAGAAAAGGAATAAGGCTGGAAGGCCATTCCTTCCAGCAACCAAGGTGCTGGTCCTACCTCTCCTAGCTTCTACAGTCCCTGGTGTGTTGACACTTCCAAGCTGGTTTTCCACCTTCCCTCCATGTCTTTAAACCTCAATATGCTTTCAATAAAGACTCTTTTGCTGAGGGTAACAAAAGTCATTTTCAGCTTCAGCTAGGATTCTGACTGGAGAGTGAGGGAGACAGATGACTGTGAACCTGTATAAGATTGTTGAGCAACACCAAGGAGCAAGTTTATTTTAGAAATTTCTTGAAGTTATCAATCCTCCATGGTGTTATTCCCAGAAGTATTGAGTGGCCTGAGTGGAAATGTAAAGTCTATACAAATGTCATTTACTATCATCCCTAAAGAGTTATTGAGCCAATGAGGAGATGACATACTAATTAGTTTCTCATTTTTTAATAAAATTGTAAGATATTTTTTATTAATCCACGAAGCAATGTTTTAAGACATTATTTCTGCCTTAAACCCTAAAATGTGTCCTTAGAATTATCCATATCTGTTTGAAGTTTATAAATAATTTTAATGTTGATACTCTACATTTACCCAACTTCTTATTTTAAAGCACTACAGATACATTACCTAAGCTTCTAAGTCCTTACCTAAGCTAGGAAAGGCTTATCATTTTATTGGGTAAATGGGGTAATGATATTAAGAATACTTGATTTTTTTCAAGATTTGGCATGAATAAATCTCACTTGTAAATGCCCTTTTTATCATAAAAATCAGCATCAGCATTACTTACATTTACTAATTCTGCTTGCAGACACTACTGCTAACACTACGTTAGTTGAGCCACATTCACTTGTTCACCCCACAATGGTTTTTAGTCTTTACAATATGTCCTTTCTGGGGTCTACGCTAGGGGCCAGGGATATAGCAATAATTACGAAGACTAATTAGTTACTCATTGCCATTACAGACTAGTGATAGAGTTAGGTAAGTACACAAGTGATTCCAGCATGCTGGGAATACTTCTGTGATGGGATTTGGGGAAACAAAGTATTATGAAAGCATATAAGAGATGGTTTAAAACCAGAATGGGGTGAGGATTTCCCATAAATTTGCAAAAAGAAAGCACAAAGCTAATTATCTGCTTCATTTCAGATCTCAGGGAGGTTAAATGGTCTATAGTCAATAATAAATGATGTGGTCAAGATAGCCAACACTTAGCCTTCTTCTTTCACTACTCAATGATATAATTGCCAAAATCATTACCATCACTTTATCATCAACTTCAACATCATCAGTGTCAAAAATTTAATTGGCCGTGTATATCACAGCATCAGTTTGTATCTCAAAAGAGATATTAAACTAGCTTCAAAACACCAGGGAATGACACACACACATTACCTGATTATAACTGAGGAGTATCACGTAAGCTTGCAGAGTGTTATAGGGTTTTTAAGTGATTATATCCAAGCAAGTTTGCAATGGGTAGGTTTCATGGAGCAGATAAATACTGAGGGATGTTGAAAGAAGAACCAGAGACTCCATGGGGCAGAGAGAGGGGCGGCTTCAGCATGGTGCCTACAGCAGAAACACAGGCCGGAGGGTAGCAAGGGGAAAACATATGGTAAGATGAAACCAGTAATGACAGGACGTGATACCTGGAAGGCCTTGTGAATTTCAGAAGGGCCTTTCTGATCATACAAATGTGGAAAAAGGAAGTACTGGGGTTAAAGAAAAGGATGTGTAAACATTTAGGAAAGAACCTAAGGAAAGTTTTGACTGAATTACTCGAAGAGCATCAAACAGCTTTTCTAAGAACTTGATTGCTGAGGATCAGTCATTTGTGTGTGTTTGGTCACAGAGCATGGCCACTTCTGCACCTTAGAAAACGTTCTGTTTCTACCATTATCCTAAAAGCATTTTTTTAACCATTTAGTTTGTTGACCTAGTCTGTTGCCATCCCCCTTGTGCGTAAGACTTTAAAACTCTTGCTCTGACCTTAAAGCTGGGAGTGTCACTGTTAGTCTGCTAAAGGCGTAAGTATTCTGAGCCTTTCTGTAATGATCCCTGTAGATAGTGATCACCAAAATGTTGCCTCAGCTCTTAATATGTTCCGATTTAATTTAAATTCTGGAACAATTACTACTGCAGACTATACTTAGATTATTGGCCATTTCAAGTATTTTTGGTCAACCCACTAGATCCTAAAGTTCTTTGCTCGCCAAAAAACTGATTTTCCACTGTGGATGTCTAAGCTGCCTTTAAAACACCCAACCCAACTCCGAGCTGTCACATTAGCTGGCTAAGAGATAAGGGGTAAGAAAAGTATCCAGTCATCCAATCACATTTCTGGGTTTTTGTACAAGCTTCACATGAAATCCAGTCACTCAATAAAGTCCTTCTGTTTCTCTTTCCCTCCTTCCCCTCCTCTCTCTCTATTTGCCTAGAGAGGGGAATCCTAAACCCTTTGGAGCTTTGCCAGCAGCACCAAAAGAATCTCTTGACTATTTTCCCAGGGAATTCCTGCCTTAAATGTCAGCAGAGTACAACTCCCCAGCCAAAGCAGAGACTGCCTGGATTTAAATCGAGAAAAATGTACCTGCTTATACCAAATGGGAAAAATCTGTGGGTCCAGGGCCACAGAGAGAGATTTCAGTACTTGTGAAAGATTTGACAGCCGTAAGAAAGCCAGGTTTTCTCAAATTTACCTCAATAAGACACTGGAGGCTGACGGGAATCACACATTTTGGTTCCTTGCTGTTGTTTGTCCAGTATTTTTCACTTACTCGGTATTAAACTGTATTTCCGGAGACCACCCTGAATTACCAACATAAGGTAAAGCCACTTTGAAAATGGAACAAGGCTCCATTAAGCCCTTTGTTGTGATGGTTGCTGCCGCTGCTGTTCTGTTTATCTGTTTGTTTTTAATGAACATCCTGATATATAAGTGCTCTGGGGGGGAATCATGAGGCTGAGATTCATGGAAAGCCAAGTAAGATTTATGAGCTGCGATTGAATCTACCCCTACTAGCCTGGAGACACTTTCCGTCCGGTCCTAAGGCACTGCTGGCATTTTACTGCTTTTGTTTTCGTTTCCAAGCTCTGAACACGTGAGGAAATATTAAAAGTTCTGAGGGCAAGGGTGGTAAAAGGAGTCCACAAACCCCAGAGATGTACATCAGCACTGCAGGAAGACAATATGGAGAAGGGGACAGAAAATTCCGAAGCAAAGCGTGTGGATTAGCTAGTGTTTGCCGGGTACTTGTGAGGTTCACTCGCCCTTCGCTCAGTTTCCTCGTGTGTTACTGACCTACAACTTCACGCTATTCAAGGAGAAATTGGCAAGGCTGTGTGGCGTACAAGACCAATTTTAAATCAATGTGCCATGTAACTATCCTCTTTCCCCCAGAGATCATCATACTACACGGTAAGAAAGTCAACAAGATTTAATTAATAAATTGGATTTCCATTTTTAAATGAATTAGGCCCTTTTAGAGATACCAATGGGGGGAGAAATTAGATTCCAATTCTCATTTGGACCTAGGATGAGGTCAAAACAGTTCATCTTAGAAGCTATTACTGATAGCCAACACAGCTTCCCACCTCTATAACCCCCCACTACGAGCATATTGTACAAGATTTCTACATCATATTTGCATACACAGCCACAGACAAAACTACTGGAAACATTTGTCCCTCATCCAAAGAAAAGCCCAGCAAATAGCTAGGTACACAGGGCTGAGAGTACTGCAGCTTGATCAGTAGTATCATCTCAAGTACAATAAGGATAATTAGAAATACTTAACAAGAAAACCTGCCTCTGGTAGATAAAGAGTTAAGCTCTGCTCAATTTTAAGCCATTCTGCAGAGAGTACTAATAAGTGCATGAGTTTGTGCCAATTAGGGTGGCCTTTTCCTTGATGGGAACAGTCATCCCTTAGGAACCAGACTGCCAACACACCAACCAGCCAGAAAAATGGGAAAGAGTCTGAGAAACCGTGGTAACCAAGTTTTGCTGGGACTCTGTAAAATGGTGAGTGGAAACTGCCAAGGCCGTGCAGAAATTGCTAATGAGCCCAGGGCAACCCACAAAGAGTGGATCTGAAAAGTGCCCCCCAACTGACCAGTACCTTAAGGAGCAGGACTTTCCATGGGTTCCTATGGAGAGGACCGCAGGGACAAACACTTGTGACTCATTTCTCTTAGAGTAATTACATTTAGCACAGCTGCCTAAAAAGTCTAAGTTTTTAAATTCGTAGCAAGCATTTTGCTCTTTTTGTCTTTTCTTTTTTTATCTTATTCCAAAATCTAAATGGTAAACAGCTTTAAGGATCAATATGAAATATTTTAAGTTTTCTTTGTGGATTCACATACATTCCCTGTACCCCTCTTTTCAGATTTTACTCTGACTTTCAAGGAACGTGTATTTTAAAGGCTGAGATCACAGATGTATAATAATCAGTGTGCAACCATATTCTGAATAATGTCAGTTCAATCTCTGTTATCTGAGAATGCTTGAAATAGTAATAAAGTGCTCCTCTGGAATCACACTCAAAATTTTAATCCTCTTCCTAATGAGAGCTTTTCACCCATTTCCCTGTCTCAAGTACCTGAATGAGACACCAAAACAAAAATTATAACTGTAATTTAAAAATAAAACAGTCTTTCTTCCTCTCTCTTCTGTATTTCTTTCTTGCCACACTTTGTTCTAGGGGAAAAAAAATTAAATGAGGTAGTGACTAGAGAGATGAAGGAACCCACAGGTAGGTGTGAATTATCACGGTTGCAGTTGTTGGGCTGAGTGGTGGGTTCGTATAAAATAAGAGGACCATATATGTACCAGTAATGACAAAGTATCATAAACCAGAGATTATAATTATTCCAATTCTAAGCACCTCAGGTCTATTTAAAGAAAAAAAAATGAATGAGACGGTGACACAGGCAGCTAATTTTTAGACCTTTTGGCGGAGATCGCCAAACTCCTTAGGCAGAGATGTCTTGATGAACATGCGATCCAGGCAGCCACAGAGGATCTGAATCTGGAAGAACCCACGCTTTGTTTAATATCCTGCTGTCGCAACCCTGAAATTTTTAATAATTTTTGAGTAAAGAGTTTTGCACTGGGACCAGCAAACTATGTAGTCAATCCTGTCTGTAGGTTTCCAGATATTAAATTTACCTACAGTTCCCAATAATTTTGTCCCCATCTAACCACTATATTTTTAAAATTTGCTACTTCTTACCTCCAAATTATTTCTGATAAAACACTCAGAAGAGAACCCTAGAGCAGTCTTACTTCATATATTTCCTGGTTTTCCTTATTTTTTTATTGTCCAAATCAGTGCTGCCTGTGTTGTAAATAGAGCTGCATTCACTACGTACATATTGCGCTTAGAACACTTCTCAGATAAAAAAATTTCCAATAGATCTCATTGGCTAAAAAAGCAAATGTACCAAAGCCTAGATTTCAGTTCTTCTTCACAGCTAGATAATACAAATCCATTTTCTAATAGTTGCCCAATTTTAGCTACAGCACATAACCAAACAAGACAAATACTCAGTGGCTGGAATAATTCAAACAAAAAGATTTGGGGAAATCCTCATTTTCAAAGATTACTAGCTTCAGAAACTGTTAAGTAAATGTTTTGTGTTCCTGAAATGCCCCGTGTCTATGGTGATCGGGTACAGAAAAGTGATTTCAAGTTCAAATATAACTTAGCGATTGCCACATGGGGCAGGATCTTTCCACCCCTACACTCCAAAAACCCAATCAGACAAGTGGCCGTAATCTGACTCCCAGTGTGCTGGGAGCTGCGGGCAGGCAATGAGAGCTGCACTCTGGCTGGGGAAGGCATGAGTGATAGACCCGCAGCAAGGCGGTGGGGGTAAGTCCTTGTTTGCCTTAAGGGAACAATGCCCAGGGCCAAAATATGAAACTCTGTCTCTTTTACTGCAGATATTTGTGCCTTCTTTGGCAGAATCTAGAAGGTGACTATAGGACAGGTGGGTGGTTCTTTCAGATCGGAATACTGGGCATATTCAGAACAGAGACATACTGAAGATAGAAGAAAAGAGACGCTTTTTAGCAAAATTTTCCATATGCTTGAGACCTGCATAAGCACAGGAAGATTGTTCTTTGGAGATCAATCCAGTTATTTTTCAGCAAAAAAATTACTCACCAAGGCTCAGATGTCCAGGAATAGCTGAGGCTGGGTGTTCAGCTAGAAAGTAATATGTGATCCAGTACAGCCTGATCACATCAACAAACCCCCTTTGTTCTGGGGCAAAAGGAGCAAAACAAATTGTGTTGATCCACATCCAGTGAGCGTGAAAATGCAAGGGAACATTGACAATATAAACAGGGGCCTTGGGTGACTCTGGGATGAGTTCTTGCAAGGTCAGAGGTACAGATATGCTACAGCAGACTTTGGGGTTCACAGACAACTGAGGCTGGCTATTCTGCCCTGGAAGGAACTCAGATTTTTTTGAATTTAAGAAGTAAAAAAGAAGCTAAACACATTCTTAAGGAGTATGCTTATGTTTTGTGTTTGGGTGTTTTATGTTTTAAATTTCTCTGGCTAATGAAAATTTGAAGCTGAAAGAGGCACTGAGTGAGCGTCTTAGGTGTCTGGAGCAGCAGACAGGTGCCTGAGAGAATGAGCAAGGAGAGGAGGCAGAGTGGCAGGAGTGAGGGGCAAAGAGGGGTGGCGTTGGAGGCTGGCCTTTAACTGGACCGCCTCTCCGGGTAGCTCCTGCACCGCTGAAAAGGGACATTTCCAGCCCACCCAGCCTCCTCAGCCTCCTCTTCCTTTTCCCCACCAAATCCAGCCACAGAGGACAGCACCTGTAGTAGCACTTTGCCCTTTTGCCATCCCGGCTACACCCTTGGGCCACTGGTGAGTTCAGAAGTGACTCTCCTAACTTACTTTGAATTGTGAGTTCTCTGAGTTTCCTCCCCTCCTTGGGGATATTTTTAACGTCTCCTCCAGGGTGCTCTCCCTGCTGCAGTTCACGTGCTGTTTTTGTCTCTTGATACTCTCTTCCTCCAGGGAAAATGATGTCGTTGTTGTCATCCCAGTTGGGGCTTGTCATATTTACATGATTCACTTAGAGCAGGTCCCTGGAGTAGGGGTACTCGCAGTACAGCCGGCCGCTCCCCTATTGGAGCCAGCTCTCCCTTTACCCTGCCACCGGGGCTTGGGCAGCTCGGCCGGGCAGCCCCACGTCAAACCAAAGGCTCTGCTGAGACCTGTGCACAGGTCAAGGGGGTGCTCCCCAGCATTTCCTCACCGCCTGTGCGGTAGCAATGGGGGGGGGGGATAGGGGTGACTCAGGGCATCAAAGGGACAGCTGCTATACTACTAATGGCTTAAGGTACTTGGCTTTCTCGCTAACCCTTTGTACAGTCCTCTGTGACTAGATTCTCTGCTCTCCACCTCCTTGGCGCTATGGCTGTCACAGACAAAGGACAGAAACGAAATGGGATAGATAACGGGAACTGGGGATGTTGCCTTCCAAGGGGAAGGCTAGTCATTTCCTGCCCAAATAGGCAGTTGGCATTAATAGCCTCAAATCACCCCTTCTCTGCCCCAAAGATACAAAGGCAGTAAGAGGGATACAGACGGGAGTTGGAGGGAAGAAAGCGGCTTCCCTCCCAGCCTGCCTGCCTATTCCCAACCTCCCCGCCACCCCCCCTACCCCACCGCCCGACCCCCCCCACCCCCCACTCACCCCCCCACCCCCGCAGCTCCCAGCAGGAGGCAGGCTGTTCCCCGGGGCCAAGCCAACGGGAGAGAAGGCCACCAAGACGACCCCAGAGAAAAATCTCTCTGCCTAGAACCTTTGGCTCTGAGGGCTACAGTCTCGCTCGCCACACCCCTTTCCCTGACCAGTGCTCCGGAGTTCTGCCCCAGGCAGCCGGATGGCGGCCCCGCAGCGTGCTCACTCCCTCCTCTGGAGGCCCTTTGGGAAATTTCTCTGCCCGGTACCTATAAGGGTTGAGAGAGGTTCGGGCACAAAGAGGGGCTGACCTTCCTCCCCTAAAAGCATTGCCCACGCTCCTGCCTTCCCCTACCCCCAGGGGCCAAGATGCCACCCAGCCCTGCCTGGCGGGCGGGAAGTTCCCGGGCTGGCAGGCCTGGCCACTCTGCGACCCGCCGCTCATCTGTGCACCTGGCCCCTGCCCGGAGCCTGGCACCAGCCCGGAATGGCCGCTGCTCCGCCCTTCCTCCTGGGGCCTGAGGTTCTCGCGTCCCCGCGTCCCCGCGCCGCGCGCCTAGGTCTGGCCGCCGCAATGTCCCTCGGGCGGGGACAGCTATGGGCCCCTCCCTCTGGCAGCGCGCTCCCTCCTGGCGCACAGGCGAAGGAAGGGGTGTCGCGTCCCAGCTCAGGCCCTGCCTGCTCCTATCGCTGATGCCAGGCACCCTTGTCTTCAATGAATCCACCTTCTCAAAAGACAGCATTCAGCATCCCCAGCTTTCTAGCAGGCCTCCCCTTAATCCAGAGTTAGGGGGGCCGCGTGGGCAAGAGTTGCTATTTGCTGAGTGCCATTTTGAAGCAAAAAAGTAAAAAGCTGAAAAAGATGTCCCCATTTTTTATTGCTTTATATTCAAAATATAAATGGGACATACAACGTACAGGAAACTTAAGAACTTTCTGGAAGGGAATTAACTACAAGGTAAGGATTGGTTACTCTTCATCTTCTAAGGAACTTGATTTGGACGTTCTCCTTTCTAGGACGCTTGGGCCAATTTCCCAGCCCCTGTGCGTGGCCTCCTTCACTAACCTCATAACCCCTTCCCTCTGAATGGCTGGAGGACGGCTTCTGAAGCTGATTTGTTTTTCTTTTCAGTAAGTGTGGACCTTTGTGTAGAAGAGAGAACATCATGGTGGCTTTCAAAGGTGTCTGGACTCAAGCTTTCTGGAAAGCCGTCACAGCAGAATTTCTGGCCATGCTAATTTTTGTTCTCCTCAGCCTGGGCTCCACCATCAACTGGGGTGGGACGGAGAGGCCACTACCTGTCGACATGGTTCTCATCTCCCTCTGCTTCGGACTGAGCATTGCAACCATGGTGCAGTGCTTCGGCCACATCAGCGGTGGCCACATCAACCCTGCGGTGACCGTGGCCATGGTGTGCACGCGCAAGATCAGCATCTCCAAGTCTGTCTTCTACATCGTGGCCCAGTGCCTGGGGGCCATCATCGGGGCCGGAATTCTCTACCTGGTCACACCTTCCAGCGTCGTGGGAGGTTTGGGAGTCACCATGGTAGCATCTTTAGCTTTCTTTGTTTCCAACTGGGACTCCAGGCTTGCAAACACTTTGCTAAATAACACCTTGGTGGTATAAGAGACATCCCTAAAATTGCTAACTTACTCCCAGGGAATTTTTGATTATTCTTGGTAGGGTGAAAACCAATCCTGGCAACATTAAAATGTATCCATAGAAAAATCACTGTTTGCTCTTGAATCACGTGAAAATAATAAGCATTAGATTGGCTTTTTCCTCTCCCTCTCCTATCCTAGCTATGATATTGACTATATATTTAGCTTAAAGCATTTCATTACAATTATTTGTTTATTCTCTAGCAAGATAAACAGTGTCATTTGTTATCATGTTCATGAGATTTAAAATGATCGACATAAAGGATCATGCTTAAAAAAGAATAGACATTTCATCTTACTTTTATTTTTAGCCAATTAGGAGTATAATTTGTAAGCTCAGCACCGGGGTCAATTTAAAAAAAAAAAGCCACACATGGTTTAAATTTTAATTGAAATATACATTAATTAATTTAAACCTAATTAATGGATTTAATCATTGCCTTATAAAATTACAAGGCTCTCAAGAAATTCCTTTGTAAGTTAAGTGCTGCAGTGGCACATTTTACTTCCTTTGTAGAAAAGGACATTCAGCACAAACTATTGCTTGGTCACTGTAAGAATGATTATCTGTGACGACCCAAAATGAATATAATTTATTCCTTCAGTTTTCTTTGGTGGGGGGGGGAGGAGAGGGAGGTCTCAGTTGAGAGTCAGGTAGAAGACTCAAATTAACCATTACTTTTTTACAGAGATAACATACGCCTTTCACAACGACCTGATACATTATCAAAGAAAATACGCTTCTTCAATTCCAATGGAATATTTTTTTCTCCCTAGGTTCATGGAAATCTTACTGCTGGTCACGGTCTCCTGGTGGAGTTGATAATCACATTTCAGCTAGTGTTTACTATTTTTGCCAGCTGTGATTCCAAACGGACTGATGTCACTGGTTCAATAGCTTTAGCAATTGGATTTTCTGTTGCAATTGGACATTTATTTGCAGTAAGTTTCCAAGTCCATTTAAATAATTGATCCGTCTCATTTATCCTCACCCTGGCTGGCCTGAAGATGTGTTTTACAGCAGTAGCTTTTTAGTATCCAACCATGTCTGTCCATTTGGGGCGATCATTTTGCCAACTATGTGAGGAGAATATTGATATAGTTGCTAACATCTTGAGGTTCCTCTAATTGACCTAATGAATGATAGGAAATTGCAACAAATAATACCTGGTAGTAGCCCTGTTTCAGCAAGGTCTGACTTGTTTTCTTTTTTCCTATAGATAAATTACACTGGTGCCAGCATGAATCCTGCCCGATCCTTTGGACCAGCAGTTATCATGGGAAATTGGGAAAACCATTGGGTAACTCATGAGATAGTTTCTACCTTCTTACCGTTGAGGACATTACCTATGGGATTCTTACTGTTTCCATTATTTTGCTTCCTGGTTTCTCTCACATTCTTTCAACCTCCACCCTCACTTCAGTTTGCCTTTCATAAAGACTAGAGAAAGGCTAGCCCAGATCTGGTACAAAACATCTCATATCTGTTCTGGGCCTTTAGTAACCATCTTTTTAATTTTTAAGCGTTGTTCTGGGTGGTGTATCTGACAGACTGCAGCAGAGTATATTGTACATAGAGGTTGCCTATGTGGGACAAATTAAAATTGGGTAGTGTAGTGAATGTGCTGTTTAAATAATTGCAAGTAAAGCATTCCTGGTAATAACTGAAAATAAACTTGCAAAAAGAAGAAAATAGAAAGAAATACTTAAAAGCATTGCCCATAGCAAAAATATTTACCTTTTCTGTTTATAAAAGCATAAACTCAATTAGTAGTATATGAGTTGGAAGCATTTGAACAGCAGATGGTGGAGAATATATAGTGCAAATGTTTATGCTGGTATCATCGCGACTGTAGCTGGAAACATAAATGACCCTCAGAAAAGGCACACTTTTCAGTCCCAAGCCTAACCTACTTATTAATGTGAGGGCAACACTTCCAGAGAACAGTGGTATCCATTTTTAAATATTATGATTCATTTTATTTCAATTGTTTCTTACAGCAAGGGAATTTAAATCCTTTACATAAGTCATCCAGCAATTGTGAAGACAACTAAATAGGCTAACTTACATTAACCAGTAAAAAATATGGAATATAAGGCCAGGCGTGGTGGCTCACACCTGTAATCCTAGCACTCTGGGAGGCTGAGGCAGGTGGATTGCTTGAGCTCAGCAGGTCAAGACCAGCCTGAGCAACAGCAAGACCCCATGTCTACTAAAAATAAAAAAACTGAAGCAAGAGGATTCGCTGAGCCCAAGAGTTGGAGATTGCTATGAGCTTTGATGATGCTATGGCATTCTACCAAGGATGACAGCTTGAGACTCTGTCTCAAAAAAAAAAAAGAGGGGGGGAATATAGATAAGCCATCTTCAAGTGAAGCTAATGTTACTCTCATTTATATGTTGTAAATGTTAATTTAACAATTTTTTAAATTGGTGAACATGACAATATGTCATTTGTGTTTTAATCTTATGCATATGGTGGTTATTGACTTAATCACAACTGCTGAGCTGTGGTGTACATTGCAAATGAGCAGAAATTTCACCACAACTATACGCATTCATTTCTCTATACCGTGAAATGACAGGATGAGAATTGGAATTCAAAAGCAAGATTTTGGATACAGCCATGCAAATATTCAGCCAACAATGCCATCCATGAGATTGGTTGTTTTATCATTGATATTTTCATTCATGTCTTAAAGCCACGTGCACAAATGAAAATTTTAATGGGCAGTATGTAGATTTTACAATGAAAGGGCAACTTCTAGTTCAATTTATTAAGTTCAAGCTATTTTGATTTATGAGGACTTTAGATACCTGACAAGTAATTAATACAACATATATTTTATCCATAAATAGTAGGAAATTTCTTACCTTGTTGATTATATCAAAGGCTTCTCCTTATTGTAATTTTATACCAATCTTAATCTTAATACAAACAAATTTTCATTTTTTAGCAATGGTTGTGTGAGATTTAGAACTAATTTAAAGTATATTTGTAGATAGACTAGAAATAATATTAAAAGTGTGGGAGTTTTTTGTATAGTGTCATGATATTCTAATTTTCTTTATACTTATATATAGTTTCTAGATTTTTAGTAATATAAATCTTTAAAGTCACTTTTTTTGTTTTTTAGGTTTTTTAATTGACATATAACAATTGTACATATTTATGGAGTACATAGTGATGCCACAATACGAGTAACATGGCAATCAGATCAGGGTAATTAGCACATCCAGTATCTCAAATGGATCATTGCTTTTCAAGTGCACATGACTTTGTTCTGAAAGAGCAACTTGGCACCAAGATTTGTTTATCTTTGAGAACAAGCAGCTAGATGTCCTATCTATAGGTGTTTTGAGAACAGTGGTAATTCTTTAGCTGTTTCTAGTCTCCTATATGGGATTTGTAGCCTATGGAATAGTACATATCTAATGAGATCTTACCAAAGGAACAAAGAGCAAAGACATTTAGTAGAGGGCTTGTGTTTCTCCTTTGAAAGGCCAGAGAGAGGGCAAACTCTCTTGTGTGGTTTCTTTCATGTTCAAGATAAGTAAGTTGGTTCTTCCAGACGCTCTGCCAACAGTTTCCCTATAAAAGATATGTGCTCAGCTTCAGCTTAAAGTTCGAATTGTCATTGATTTTGCAATGAGGATGCTTAGTGAGATTAATTTCCAGAGGGTGTCTAAAGCAAGACACATTCATCATATTTCGTTCACATGAGAGAAGTGTAGTGCTGTGGAAAACAGTACAGTGGTTCAACATAGAGGTTTGAAATCAGACAGACTGAAATCCCAGCTCTGCCACTTGCTGAGCATGAAATCTTAAGCATGCTTCGTCCCCTCCCAGAGTGTCAATTTGCTTATTCTTAAAATGGGAAGAATGATAATGATCTATCTCATAGGTTATTGTTAGAATCAAATGAGGTAATATAGGAACAGTGCTATGTACAACCAGCTCAGAAAGAGTGCTCGATAAACAGGGTTTCTGTCGCCCAAGTGAGTCTACTAAAGGGATGTCCAATATTCTCAGCAGCCACGTGCCCTAAAGCAAATGCTGCAGTTCATTCTAACTCAGCTCTTATTCTAGGTACACAAGTGATAAGAAGGTCAATTTATCGAAATCCTATGGAATTGCTGCTCCTGGCTGTGCCTCCTCACTAGCCTTCCTCCATAAACTTAGTACAGATTTTTTTCACCAAGCCACCATCATAAGCTCCATGCAGAGCAGTGGTCCCCAACTTTTTTGGCACCAAGGACAAGTTCCATGGAAGACAATTTTTCCATGGACTAGGTTGGGTGGGATGATGACTTCGGCGTGATTCAAGCTCATTACATTTACCTCAGATCATCAGGCATTAGATTTTCAAATGAAGCCTGCAACCTAGACCCTTTCTATGCACAGTGTACAGTAGGCTTCGCGCTCCTATGAGAACATAACGTTGCCACTGATCTGACAGGGAATGGAGCCAGGCAGTGATGGGAGTGATGGAGAGCGACTGTAAATACAGATAAAGTTTCACTTGTTCACCCACTGCTCATCTCCTGCTGTGCAGCCTGGCTCCTAACAAGCCATCGACAGGCACCTGCCTACTGCCTGGGGGTTGGAGACCATAGCTATAGGGTGATAGCTCTCTGCAACAAGGGTAATGAATGGACCAGGGAGCTTTCCATTCAATTAAGTCACCAAATTTTAGAGAGGGAAAGCATGTAACATATGGAAGATAATAATTTATGGCCTTCCTACTTCTTTAAATATTCAAAAAAGCCTGGCATAGAGCAGGTTGCTATGAACTGGGAATCCTTAAGCACTTTACAAACATTATTTCATGTAATCCTTACACCCCACAACATGTGTATTATTATGATCCCCAATTTGCAGGTGAGGAAGGTGAGACTTTGGAAGTTAGGTTATAAAATTTCCAAGTATGAAGCTGGGATTCTATTTATCAAGCCATATTGAATAACTAAAGCCCTGAATGGTAAAATCTGCCCTATGATCACGATAATGCAGAAAACCCACGTAAGATAGCAGTATTGAGAGAATAAGAGAAGTACTCTCCAGAATTTTTCTTATTTTGCTGGACCTCTGATGCAGATTTGGTGTGTTTTCTCATTTGCTCTCCAACTCCCTTCTTTTTTCAAGCATGACACGATTGCTGTCTTCACTGAACCCAGCTAACCTCAACAGTCATCATGTTGTTCAATGGAGCCCTGACCACTTATCTTCTTCCATCTTTCCCTCAGATATATTGGGTTGGACCAATCATAGGCGCTGTCCTTGCTGGTGGCCTCTATGAGTATGTCTTCTGTCCAGACGTGGAGCTCAAACGTCGTCTTAAAGAAGCCTTCAGCAAAGCTGCCCAGCAAACAAAAGGGAGCTACATGGAGGTGGAGGACAACAGGAGCCAGGTAGAGACGGACGACTTGATTCTGAAACCTGGAGTGGTGCACGTGATTGACATTGACCGGGGAGAGGAGAAGAAGGGGAAAGACCAGTCTGGAGAGGTGTTGTCTTCAGTATGACTAGAAGACAGCGCTGAGAGCAGACGAGACTCCCTAGAACTGTCCTCAGATTTCCTTCCACCCATTAAGGAGACAGATTTGTTATAAATTAGACACGAGCAGGTTTGTTGATTCATGTCATATTACCCAGTCTAAACAATACATGTTTTGTTATTTACCAAGGAGGAAAGGAAAAAACCTATTGTAAATTTCAAATCTAAAAAAAGAAAAAGAAAAAGAAAGAAATCTTTTTGAAGTATTTCCAAAGTAATTCATCTAGTTGCCTTTTGTTAACAACAAATGTAAAATGTGGATTAGGGTTTAGGTCAGTCCTGCCTGACAGAACTTACAGACACACCTATCAGTCGATTCCTCCTCTATAAGGAAATAGATATTGTCGATCCTAATTTGAATATTTATTCCATGACAAGATACAGTACATCCCAGAGTCAGGCACATTCAGGAGAGGAAATAGAATGTGTTCCTGTGTGGACAATCCCTTATTTATAAACTACCTCTGCAAAAGAACATAAAGAAGGGTCATTGCTAACCATTTATTTCCATTTATATTGCAAATTCTCAAGTTTCATCCCACATCCAATTCATAATGTCTTTCCTCCTCCTCAGTGTCTAAGGTGATATGGGACTAAATCCCAGAAATTTGGAAGAGTATTCAATAAATCTGTACATGTGTTAGTTTTACCTAAGAAAACATCCAACCCATTAGGGACAACTGTTGAGATTCAGGACAAGTTGACTTGTAAAATCTTATGAGTGTAGGGGAAGAGTACCATCAAGCAAAAATCACCAAGGCAAAGGAAATCTGCATTATGGTATCAAGCGGTCGATCTGTTTTCAGCGCACATCCTCCAATGCACCACCTGAGAGGTTAGCAATCTACACCTTTACCCCCTTAACCACATTGCTTATTATCTTTTTAATTTATTGGTGAAACTGAGGGTTTTGTTTGTTTGTAACTTTGGTTATCTATATTTAAACATTAGCTGAGACATATTTTTGATAACAAGAATTTAATTTAACTGGCTTTTTGTTGATTAATAAGCTCTGTTCCCCCGAGAAGTGTAAACTGGTCAGGTCCTAGCCTAATCTCTGCTGGGCTCTCACTTCTCATGACATTTGTTGATAATCCTCACTGTAAGTATGATGAGATTTGAGTGAATTAAAATGCATAACAAGCAAGGTATGACTTGGTTGCAGAATAAAAGGGTGAGGTT
The DNA here is from genome assembly GCA_963574575.1 of Galagoides demidoff. Lineage (NCBI taxonomy): Eukaryota > Metazoa > Chordata > Mammalia > Primates > Galagidae > Galagoides > Galagoides demidoff. The sequence goes on from CAUYQV010050716.1 coordinate 19,164, forward strand.
ATCAGCACACTCTATGTTCAAAGCTGACTTGATGACCAGTCTTTCATTTGTAGACACATCATACGTAACCCAACATGCTTTTAAAGTATTTTTGTTACTGACTCATTTATTCATCACAATGATCTGTTTTTCCTGTTCTACTTTGCCTTTTGTCAGTAGTGTTCTCCAGAAACCCCAGTTTCTGTCGTCTTAACTGTCTAGCCTTTATCTTAGACAAAGAGCTGCAAATGTCAATTTCACTGAACAAAAGCAAGTAGGAATAAAGCAACAACCTATCACTGCAAGGAGTGGCTTGTAAATAGCTGATGATCAAGGGCTTTCTCCTCCCAAGCACAGTTCCAACTGTGTGTCACTTTTTAGTGTTAATGGCAGTTGTGTGTCTGTGGCAGTGAGATAATGGACCACTATTAAACCTGATTCTCTTCGGTGCTAGGGAAGAGTGATGTGTGAGATTCCCAGCGAGTCATCAAACCAGTGTCATGCCTGGGAGTGTCACAGGCATGCTTTGTAGCAGGTGCCTAAATCCCAGGCCCCTTTATCAGGAGGCACGACCATACCACACATGACATCAGTGACCCGTGATTCCTTCTTGGCTGGGACAGAACCTATAGAAACTAGGGTGCAAATCTCCCAAGGGTAGTTTGTGCCTATCATTTCAAATGTTTGCACAGCATAACCACGAAAGGCTTAAAATCAGGGGTGGTTCAGTTCAAAAGGTAATGTTGATCACTGGCAAACACGTCAGTGCAAAAATAAGTTCAGTTAACAAGGAATTACAAACAGATTTCCTGAAAACGATAACCATAACCTGGCTTGTAATCAGTTTTATTCTGTTGTATGGTTTACTTCATATACACTCACTTTTACACTCACTACCAATTATAGCATTCAATAAGGTAGGGTTAAAAAAACAAATGAATGATGTTTTTGTAATTTGTTTTCTAGTGGCTAGCAGAGTGCCTGGCATATAATAGGTGTTCAAAACAAGTGCGTTAATTAATAAAAGTGTATTAGATCTTAAATTTGGGATTTAAGAATATAAATAATTTTCTTTTAATCTGTATTTTGCTCAATATTGAATAAAAGCATGATTTCAAGGACTTCTATAGGAAGGAAAAATAAATGTGCAAACCATAGAATAGATTTTTGGACTCTCCTATTTTTAGGGGCATGAATGAAAGCTTTAGCACTTTTTCCCCCTGCATAGGAGACAACATATTTTGTATTTCACTCAAGGCTCTGCCAGTAAAAAGTAATGAAATTGTACCTTTCTAATGACATCTATGCAGCAGGGGTCTATTGCCTTGTGGATGGCACCAAATTATCCAAGTGTATTAGGAGACTGGGGCTTTTTCCTTTAATCCTTTCTTATTAATGAAGTGCATGGTGCTGCTCCCAGGAGGCTGCTGCTGACAGACACACAGAGCAGAGATCAGAGAGGAAAAACTGGGAAGACATAAATGAATTATACCCCGCCACGAAACAATGCCAACTGTCTCTTCCCTAAGGAACAGTACAACAGCCATCCCCAAATTGTAAGGTGGTACTGACACTGAAAATGCGTGGAGCCTGTCAAAAGAGTACAGATGGCAAAGCGTCATGTTTTAAGTGTGTGCCCTGGCTTTCTTATAAATTTGGAGCCCAGAATTTGAATGTGGTTCCCATTCTTGAAGATGACATCTTCTTCAAAGAGTCTTAACATGTGGCACTGGAAGGAAGCATTTCTAGGCCTAGACCGTTGCCTACGCTTAAGATTCCTTCAGTTTGTTTCTGCTGTTTGAATCTTTTTATAAATTCTTCTACTTGTTCTATTATCTGAGACTTTTCCTTAACGCAGCTCACAGGTACTAGGCAGAGCGGCAGCTCAGTGCTGAAGATTTTACCTGGAGATTAGAAATATTTGGAAAACATACATGATAAAATTGAGCTATCAGATTGATTGAGCTCTGATTGCAATAGCACAGGATATTGTTCTCAGGCCATGAAACCAGACAGCACATGTAGTGGTTTAAACTCAATAACGGCAGGAAAATCCCAAAATAGACTAGGAAATTCAAATGTGAAAATGAGCCCTGGCAAGGCCCTTTGTGGCAGCATGTTGACGCCATGCCCACATGTTATGAATGTCTGACAGAGAAATTGCCTTTGTGACAACCGAAGATGACAGTGAGAGCCGAATAGGCAACCTTATCATGCAACACAAAAGCCAATGTGAATTCTCGTAATAAGCACCATAGGATATGCAAATGAAGGGCATTTTGTGCCCAAAAGTAATTCTGCCTTCCTAATGTGTTTATGGCATGGAAATTATTAGAGGACACGGTTGCTATCCGGAAAGTGTAATGTAACAAAACCCATTTTCTTAGCCCCTAATTTTGTGAGTTCACATTTGTGTGTTGGTACTATACAGATTGCTCCAGAAACAACAGCAACTTTTAAAACCCAGAATTCTCTGAAATAAATGAAAAACATTTAATTCAGGGATCAAAAACTCTGGGCACTCACTTTTGCAAATGGCTATAATCTGTGAAAATACAGACGTATAAAAAAAGGTTATACAACATGTACAATGAGCACTAAATTTAAGAGCAGTTATGAAGTGATTCAACTATGTTCAAAATCAAAGAGCTAAAAGATACCCTTATTAATAATTTATATCCCCTTAGAAATGTATTTCTAAATATTCTTTAGGATTAATTAAATAAACATGCAATTTATGAAAATATCCAAACAACTATTTCTCACTTTTATGACCGAAATCACAATAAAATTGCAATTCAGAATAAACTGGGGGAAATAAACTGAACATATGGCTATATTCACAGTTATTTATTAACTGAAATGTTACTCTAACATTAGAGCTTAATGTTAAAAAGATTTAAACTGTAATGTCTAATATTTGAAATAATCTTTAAAGTATTAGCACGGTGGTTGATTTCCATGAATTCTGTTGCATCTCATACTACTAAGCTTGTGCAAATAAACTTTGGAATGTTTTAAAAGGTAAACACTGTGTTTGATGATGTTCGAAAATTCATTCTTGGTTTTTGCAAGTTAGATCTTATGAGCATCCTTTAGAATGAGCAGGAGATTTAGATATTTGACTATAATCAATGCCTGATGAAAGGGTGGTGGACCCCCGAAATCAAACGCATTCTGTGAAAACCTGCAGAGCATACACTGTAGGAGGGCCCTAATATAGACAGTGAAAATGGTGTTTTCCCAGGCTCAATTCAAAATGTCCACATGTATGCAAAATAGACCACTGGAAATTAGCTATCATTACAGTGAATCTAAAAGTGAAGACTCAAACAACTGTGACTGGTATTGCTAAATAGACAATCCATCCTCAGGGCTTTTGGCAGATTCCGCCTACCCAGATGGATAATGTAGGCTCAATGAGCACTGGTTTACCCCCTGGGCTCTTGGTTTGAGGGACTTCTCCATTTTGAGAGGTTATAAACCCTCAGTGGAAGATTGAAGATAATCATTTATATAGTGTGCAACCCAGCAGATGAGCAGTGAGTGGTGCCTGGGGAGCCAGGTGGAAAATGTACCTCACGTAGAACATTTGTCACAGTGTAGTGAAATCATTCATGTAGGTATCTGTCTCCGCTAGACTCAAAACTCCTTCAAGGTTAAGACGGTGTCTTATTTATTCTTCATCTCCTCCCACCCCTACCTCCATCCACCCTTCGGCATTAGACCAGGCTTGACATTTCACTCAATAAGTACTTGTTGCATGGAAAAAGATAGAAATTAAAGAATATCTTATAATCATTGCACAAAGCCACAAAGCACTATTCTTCAATCTAGTCGGGTTTTGCAGCGTAGATGTGTGCTAAATATTTGAGTTCTTAAAGTTCTGGGTAGGAGCCTGAAATTAACTCAGACACTAAAGAAAAGGGAAAATGCACAAAAAGAATAAAACACTAATTGGATTTCTAAAATTTATACCTAATATGTAGGCAACTAGACATGTTTTCATTGCTATATTTGTACAACGGCCAGATGTTAGATGAAATTTAGCTCAATGAGTATTTCAGCAAAAACAGTGTTTTAACAAGCGTGGAAAGTTAGATCTATGTATAAATGTCAGCCTGCTTTTGGATAATTATCTTATTGGAAAATGTCTACCAAAATGTCACCTGAATTGATTCTTACTTTTCTTTTCTTTTCTTTTTTTTTTTTTTTTACTTTTTCCCCTTCTTCAATCTTTGGATTTAAGAAGGCGTTGAGGACTCTGAAAAGCTAATTTGAATTCTTCTCTCTCCACATTTTCAGAAATCGCTGAGAAACCAAAACGTTGATGATTACAACCTTTTTGCCAGATAAATGCAAGATGAGTGGATGGAAGGATGACTGGATAGAACAGGCTGGAGGTATTAAGCTACTCTGTAAGCCAACTGAAATCACAGCCTGTGTTCCTTCTAACCTGTCAAGGACCACTTTTCATAGATAGTCTAGATAGGAGAGGCACAAGTGACTCATGCTTATAGTTGTGGCACTTACAGAGGCCAAGGCAAAAGGATCACTTGCGCTCAGGAGTTCCAGATCAGCCTGAGCAAAAGCAAAACTCCATCTCTACTAAAAACAGCAAAACTAGCCGAGCATTGTGCTGTGTGCCTATAGTAGTAGCTGCAGGTGGCTGAAGCAAGAGGATCTCTTGAGCCCAAGAGTTTGAGGTTGCTGTAAGCTATGATGCCAGTGAGACTCTGTCTCGAAGAAAAAAAGGAAAAGATCTATAGATTTATAAAAAGCATTAGCCAAGGGCAAAAAGGAAAGCACAAAAATGAGTGGATTTGAATGATTATCAATTATGAGTATATGGCATTTAGAATTTATAAACAGTATTCTCAAACATTTAATCTTCAAGGCTTACTATGGAGTAAACATTACTATCATTCCCATTTCCAAAGAAGAGGAACCAGGTCTCAAGGAGATTAAGTAAATTAGCCAAAATTATAGTCATAAAACAAAAACCATAATACAGATCCAAATTAATTAATTTAGGAAAATTTTAGTGGAATTGTTTTTAGGAAAAGATTATAAACTCCAATTTTTAAGATATTTTTCATTAGTCCAGAAAAGACAGTTGAGGATTAATTGCAGCTACTAATAAGGTCTTCTCCAGGCCAACAACAATAATAATAATAATAGCAATAGCTTTCCATTGCCGAGCATTTACCCTGCACCAGCTATACCAGTGTTTTTCAACCTTTTTTTACCTCACAGCTTATTTACAGTTAAATTTCCACAGCACACTTGAATTATGTTGATCCAAAAATATATATATATATACTTCCTATGCTTTGAACTTCTTTGGAAAATAATTTAATTAATCTTCTTTAAAATTTTCATAGCACACTGGTTGAAAATCCCTGAGGTCTTTGCTCTACTCCAGTTTCTGCTTTCCTCAGAGAAACCTTATGAGGTAGGTACAACTATTTCCACCATTTTACAGGTGAGGAGTCTGAACTCTAAGGAAGAGAAGTAATTAGTTGAAAGTTCTAAGGTACTCAGTGGTAGAAGTGAGATCCCACGAAGGCTGTCCATCTATCTGTCTCTCCTCTCAGCCACTGCCCATGGTGTCTCTTACCTGGGGTGCTTTCGTGCTCCAATCCGTCCAACTCTCATTATTTGCTTGTTCCAAGCCTTTGACTTTCTCGTATCCAACAGAGATTGCGGCACATTGGAACTCTCAGTTGTTCCCGACTTAACCTCTGATTATCATTTTGACCCCCTCGGAAGGAAGACTTAAATACCCAAGTGCAAATACCATGAAGATAAATCAGCTAAACTTAACGAGCATATTTTTGAAAGGGACTTTGAATGGCCCATTAAACTCTTTCTTTAGTGAGCAGGGGGATGAAAGGAACCTCTCACACAACATACCTTCCACTTTTTAGCTCAGATTTCTTACTTAATTTGACAGCTTCTCTCTGCCCTTCATTGAGACTCAAGTCTTCATCTCAATTTTAATTTCCAATATGTGTTTTAATCCTTCTTTATCTATTAATCACCCAATCCATATGTGCTTGAGTACCTAGTTGGTTCAAGGATCTACTTATTAAGTATTTATTTTATTTTATTCAACTAAAATAACATTTTAATAAGGGAATCAGTAAATGGCATTTGGCAATAATCTGACCTACCGTATAATCACTTAACCCTAGACTAGCCTGTAGAGTTAAAAAGATGATTTATTTTAATAAAAAAAATTTTTTAATGGACCAGATTGTGACATTGTCACACTGGCAACAGCTTTGGGGAGTAACTGATACAATGACCGTTGCCAGTACATTCTCCCTCTTCAGTCAGAGGAGAAAGATTTTTGTTTATAAGACAGGACTGAGAAGTTATTACCAGTCTGTCTTCAAACTGAGGATTGTAGCCTCAGTCTCCAAATACTTTGACTCTAGATTCTCAGAATTAAAAAAAAAAGAAATCTTTAAAAATGTAGAAATGTACTAACAGTGACTGTGGAAAGCTATTTGTTTAAATTTTTGCACCCCAGAGAAGAAAGAAAGAAAAAGAGCAGAAGCCGGGGGGGGGGGGGGGGGGGTAAAAAACAAAAAAAAACCAAAATAAACGTGAAGAAATTGGGAAGGGTTGCCCGATTCAAAAGTGCCCCAAAAAGGGAACTATAAACAAAA
>CAUYQV010050717.1:0-38784 GCA_963574575.1 Galagoides demidoff
CCCAGATAATTTTTTCTTTTGCTTATAGTCTCACAGTGTTGCTCAGGCTGGTCTTGAACTCCTGGCCTCAACTGATCCTCCCACCTTGGCCTCCCAAAGTGCTAGAGTTTTCTGAAAAACCTCCATGTTGTTTGAAAAACCTCCATGAGTCACTGCACTGGCCTACGTCTTTAATTTATTTTGAGTTGGGTTTTATATGGTGAGAGATAGGGGTCTTGTTTCATTCTTTTGCATATCAATTCTTCTATTGATTGAAGAGGGTGTCCTTTCTATAGTGTATGCTCTTTGTGCCTTTCAGAATGATTTTTGATTGTCATCTTTGTCTATCCCACCTCCACAGCTGGACCATGAGGCTTTGGCTAGACATCTGGGAGAAACTCAGTACATCTTTGTTTCTTTTTGAGACAGTCTCATTATGTCACCCTTGGTAGAGTGCTGTGGCATCACAGCTCACAGCAACCTCAAACTCTTGGCTTAAGCAATTCTCTTGGCTCAGCCTCCTGAGTAGCTGGGACTACAGGCACCTGCCACAACACCCAGCTACTTTTTTGTTGTAGTTGTCATTGTTTGTTTAGAAGGCCTGGGCTGGGCTTGAACTCACCAGCCTCAGTATATGTGGCCAGCTCCCTACCCAAGAAGCTATGAGTACCAAGCCAAACTCCGTACGTCTTTGATGGTCAGATGTGTCCTTGCCACAGAAAATCTGACCAAGAAGGGATCCATGACACCTTGTCACCAATATTCATTTAATTCTCCACAAATTGAGTGGCCCCAGTCAGGACTTCCATTCCAAAGGCCTGCCACCCTCATCCTGCCTCTGGAGATCCTTCAACCATCCCCAGGCTGCTCTTGGGCTCTGGGGTAGCCTCTCTCAGGGTCAAGAAAGTTGGCTCAGCTTTGGGACAGTCACGCCTGCATCAGCTCACAGCCTGGCTACTCCCTGCATGCCCTTGGGTAGGTTCTGACCTGCCAGGTTCACAAATGTAAGATGGAGTTGGTTAGTGTTGTTGTCCAGCTGCTTCCAGGTGTTTCTCAGCACCTCGGTGACTGGGTGGAGCCATGTGACTCATTCTTTCCAGTGACTTATGAGCAAGCATGATGTGTGTAGTTCCTGAGGTGGATCACGTAATCACTGATGCACAACCCTCCAGAGCCTTCTTCCCCTTGCCATGGGCATGGGGATTAGCAGTATTTCATCCGGCAGCCTTTCTTGCAGTCTCAGAATAAGAACAAGGATAACAGGGAACAGAAGTCCCTTTTGCCAACCTGAAAAAGTTGCAAGTGAGAGATAAACCTAGTGTAGGTTGTGGGAATATAAGGGTTTTTTTGTCACAGTGGCATAACCTGGCTTCCCTGACTGATACACCTCATAGAGCTGTGAGGATTTAGGCTGTGCCTGGCAGTCAGCAGGTACTTAGTAAATGTGATCTCTTTGGTGGTGCCAGGAGACCTGGGAGAGCCTGTGACTCTGGCAGATGTTCCACATCCAGACACAAGAGTCAAAAGTCACTAAGGGAGGTGACACGGGCATCCTCAGGGCAAATGAATGCATATTTATTCGACTCCCAACCAAGTGCTGGGCTCAACTGATGTGCATTGAGCAACTACAAAGACAAAGAGCCACACTCTGGTCAGGGTCACAGACACAGGGGATTATCTCATGTAATGTGCCAAGTAACAGGAAGGCAGAGCTATATTCAGACTCTTTGGGGAGAGCTGCGGGCATCTGTGCAGACACTCTCATATTTTTGCACTCATTTCCAGGGGCTTCAGAGCCCAGGTTGAAAGGCCTGTCCAGGGAAGCCCAGAGGCCTGTGTAGAATGCTGGGCCTCAAGCCACCAGTGGCCTGGGAAAGGCTTTCTACAGGGCCACCACAGCTAAGTAGCCACAGAGCCCAGGTCCCTGCCCCCTAGCAGCTTACAGAATGACGACGATGGGAAAAGAACCCACCAGCCAGTTAAAGAACTTCTGACGATGTGGGTCCCAGCTTGGGTCTGCAGGATTCAGAGATGAGAGCTAGGAGGGGTTTGGTGCCTGGGAGAGCCAGGCACATTAACTCGAAGTCCCATGGCCTCTTCCTCTCTATGCACTCCCTTGGGTGGGGAGCTGCACAGTAGCTGCCATCAGCCCACTTCTCAAGGGTGGAAACAGGCCCAGCGTGTAGAACGACTTATTCAATTCTGGTCCACTGGAAAAACCTCCCTTTGCCGTGCCACTGGTCCAGCCCTGTGTCAGGTGCTGAGGCTCCAAGCTCACAGCATCAGGAAGGGACCAGATGTGTAAGCGAACAAGGTGATAACAATAGGGGACAAATGTGGAGCTGTGAGTGACTGGGGGCAGGGAGTCTCCAAGGCAGGATGAGGAGGAAATACTGAGATGCTTCTAGTGTCAAATCCAAGCCTCTGGATTTCAAATCCACCTTAGGCCCTCCCATAGGGAGGAAATGCTCGCTGGGTCAGTGGACAGGCAGAGAAAGAGAAGGCGCTCCTGGCAGGAAGGCAAGCACCGCTCACAGTGCAGAGGCTGGAGGACAAGCACCGCCCACAGTGCAGAGGCAGGAGGACAAGCACCAGCCACAGTGCAGAGGCTGGCGGACAAGCCACGCCCACGGTGCAGAGGCGGGCGGACAAGCAACGCCCACGGTGCAGAGGCTGGAGGACACGCACCGCCCATGGTGCAGAGGCTGGAGGACACGCACCGCCCACGGTGCAGAGGCTGGAGGACAAGCAATGCCCACGGTGCAGAGGCTGGAGGACAAGCACCGCCCATGGTGCAGAGGCTGGAGGACAAGCACCGCCCACGGTGCAGAGGCTGGAGGACAAGCAATGCCCACGGTGCAGAGGCTGGAGGACAAGCACCGCCCACAGTGCAGAGGCTGGAGGACAAGCACAGCCCACAGTGCAGAGGCTGGAGGACAAGCACTGCCCACAGTGCAGAGGCTGGGTCAGCTGGGGGATGTGAGGACACAGGGCATATTATAGGAACCGTGGAGCTGGCCTGATGTCCACCGCAGAGGGCAGTGGTCTTGGAGACCTGGGTGAGTAGCAGTCTCCTTCCTTGCTTCTGTGTACCTGACCTGGAGCTCTCAGCCAGGGTGTTGGCACCACCCAGCACCACCCCGTACCACAAGGTACTCTAATCCCATCGCAGGATGGGCCCGTGTGGCCTGATTGCTTCTGCAATGCCCTTTCCCACTGGTAATTGCATCTTGATGTCTATCCCCTCCTGGTGTCATCATGGGCAGAGGACAGGGACCTGGAATCAAGCTCAGGCTCCATCACTAACTGGAAGTTTGACCATCTCCAAAAGGAGATAATGCAAACACCTGCCCTGCCCACCCAGGGGCTCCTGTACGACTTGAATAAGAAAATGGGCATGACAGGTTTTTCAAAACTTGGCTGGGCATGGTGGCTTATGCCTGTAATTCTAGCACTCTGGGAGGTCAAGGTGGGTGGATTGCCTAGGATCAGGAGTTCAAGACCAGCCTGAGCCAGAGCAAATAGCCAGGTGTTGTGGCGGGCACCTGTAGTCCTAGCTACTTGGGAGGCTGAGGCAGGAGAATCTAGCCTAATCCCAAGAGTTTGCTGGGAGCTGTGATGCCATGGCACTCTACCGAGGGCAGCAAAGTGAGACTGTCTCAAAACAAAAACAAAACAAAAAAACTCAGCAGTTTTTTAAGAATGTCAATTTATTTTAGAGTTAAATTTTGACCTTCCCAGAGAGTTAGGAAAAGCAGATAAATGTATCCACATTTTAGAGATAAGGAAACTGAGACACAGAGGTTAGATGACTTGCACAAGTCCCCACAACCAGTGAGTGGCAGAGTTGGGGTCGCCATCTGAGTCCTGTGCGTCTGAATCTAGTCTCCGCTTCATCATGTCTCTTCCTTACAAAACACCATGAAAAGAAGATTTTGATGGACTCAGATTCTACCCTCCCAGAAAGAGTTTCCCCAGCCTTCAGGGCTCACTGTTCCGGGAGCACATGAGCAGGGAAGGGACTCCGACCTGATACCTCGGAGTCCAGGGGACAGAGTGAGCCTGTGAGGAGCTGACGGCTGGAGTCCGACAAGATGTGGCAGGAACGGTTAGCTTGGTCACTCTGTCCAGCAGGGTCAGGTTCTTTGGGATCACTTGCCTTCAAATTCCATGTGCCAAAGAGCTGGGGTGATTCATGGAGCTCTCGGCCTGCTGTTATTCAATACACCGAGCCTACATATGCTCCCCAAACTCAGCCCCTGTGACTAAGCAAGTCAACATGCAAGGGACATTTGGTGGGTAAAAGCTGTCCAGGATATTGAGGGGCTGTGTGACTCACAGGCATGCACAACCGTGGGGACAACTCCTCCCACTTATGCCGCCTTGACAGCCTGCAAAACACGCTTGTACACAGCATCTCGCTGAGCCCGACAACTACTTTGTAAGATAGAGGGGACACAATCATCCACCCTGGGCGCAGGAGGCTCATGTGGGTGGAGACAGCAGCAGTTAGTCTGGCCACTAATCCGTCACAACATTCCCTCCAGGCCCCTCCGCAATGAGGCCTTGGAATCCTTCCCAACGCAGGTCTTCATGCGGCCCCCACCACCCAGCGGAGGACCGACATCTCGGGTGTGGTGGAAGTCAACTTCCTAATCAGTGGGGTGACCTTGGGCAGGTCTCACCTTCCCATCTAAAAAATAGGAAGAGGGCCTAGGAGCTCAGTGTTTCTGGGGCCTGGTCTGCGGATGGGTCCTGTCTCATCCTTTCCTCCCTGCAACCCCACTGTAGCTCAGGATCTTGTCATCTCTTCCGTGGACCTCGTGATGGTGTCCTTTCTGGGCTCCAGCGCCCTGTGGAAACTGTTGCCAGCACACTCTCCCTAAAGTTCCCCGCTCAAGAACTTCTGAAAGCGGTCTCCAGCCTTCCCACCAGAGTCTAGGTGTGGAGTGTCCACGATCAGGCCCTTCTCCCATATGCAAACTCAATCCCACGACTGTTCTTCACCCACTTCAGGTTTCAGCCATCCCTGTGCATGGCCCACACGACCTCTGGCCTCTGACCTCTACCTGTGCTGTGCCCATGCCCAGGCTGCCTGCTCCCATACCCACTTTTCAAAATGTTTCGGTCTTAAGAGCCATCACAGTGAATACGACCACCTCCGCCAACAACCCATGGATTCCCCACAATAGAGTGCTCTCTCACTCTCTGAATTATTGGTGCTTGGTTCTCTCTTTCCATATGCCCATCTCTCGCCTCCCTCCACCCTCTCACTTCCTCACCCAGGAAATTCCAGGTGGCTCCAGCTTCCTGGGCAACAAAGAGGAGCCTCACCCCTCTTTCAATAGAAGCCAAGAAGAAGACATCACTGAAACCTACTAAGCCCTGGGGTTGGGGCAAGAGGTCTAGCAGGAGCTCTTGGCACCCATGGGAGTCCTTTCTCCCTAGGGAGGGGTCCAGGGACCAGAGGGGTGGCTTCATCTCTGAAGGAGAATGGCTTTTGCAAAATCTTCAGCCCTGGTGGGTGGGAGGAGGGAGAAGAGGAAGAGGCCAATTAAGGGACATAGATCTTATTCTCTCTCTAGAAAACCCACATCTTCCTCCCCTCCAGGAACCCCATTAACCAAGCACTCCTACCGAGAACTTGTTGGAAACAGTGAGGACCAAGACCCTGCCCTAAGTGTCAGAATAAAAATGACAGAGACCCACAGGCCTTGGTGCCTGTGCTCAGGCTGTCCCTACCATTTGGGCTATACTTCCACTCACCCACCTCAATCCCAGCTAGATCCCCCCAGCTCAGTGCTACCTCCTCCAGGGTGGCCTCCTTGACTGTCCCTCTGCTTTAGCCTCTCTTAGCCCTTTCTCTGAGCCTCCTGTGGCCTATTTAGCCAGCCCCATCTCTTTGCTGTCATTTGTGTTCAGCAACACTGCCTCTGACAAGTTCCACAAGGTCTTTGAGGCCAAAGTCTGGGTCCCCCTGGCTCCCAGGGACTACACTTGCTGACAGATATGGGTACCCGTAGAGATCTGTTGTGCAGAAGCGGCAAGTGCCAGACTCTGGGGACCCATCTCAAGGTGCCCTTTACTGAGGTTAGACTTCCCTGCCTCCCAACAAAAAGAGCCTGAAAGAGCCAAGGGGGCCTCAGGGAGTAGGGCAGAAAAATTCCGGCCCTCTCCCTGCCTCCACTGGCTAAAAACCTTCACTCCAAAGGGAGTGAGTATAAAAACCAAAGCTTCCTGGATTTACGTCCCGGTCTGGAGCCAGGTGTCCTAGCTCCCCCCACACCTGTCCTCACATCTGTGACACCAGTGGACCTCAGGCTATCTCACCTGGACTGCAGACACCTCATGAAGGTGCCAGCTGAGTCGGAAGGGCCATGTGGCAGCCCTAGATTCAAATCCTGGCTGTGTCACTTACTAGCCAGTAACTGTGGGTAAGCTTAGTCTCCCATAAGGACATTTGCACTAGATTATTTATTACAGCCCAACTTACAGTTGTCAGGACATGGAAACAACCTAAATGCCCATCAACCCAGGAATGGATTAACAAACTGTGGTACGTGCACACCATGGAATATTATTCAGCCATTAAAAAGATGGTGACTTCACAAGGAAAAGCAAGTATCCAATGTACTCAATACTAATATAAAGCCAGTAGACGACCCAATGCACGTCCAAATAGAGAAAAACTTATTTCAGTTCAAGTGGGGGGGAAGGGTAACAAGGGAGGGGAGGGGGTTGGGGTGCTCTCACTGAATGGGCATGGTTGACGGGGGGCAGGTTGGCATACCTTTTGTGTGTGGATATAACAACAAGACAAGCTCTATTTAACTAAATCAAATATTTTGACCTGGTTGCTTATACCCTCATGTTAACCTGAAATAAATTTACTTAAAAAAAAAAAAAAAAAGGCTTAGTCTCTCTGAGCCTCCATGTTCCTCCTTGAAAATTGCCAGCAACACAAAAAGAGGAGGACCGTGCACTCTGACCCAGGGTGGGGGCTGGGAGAGATGCTGTTTGACAGTTTCAGTTTTGCAAGATGAAAAGCCTTCTGCAGCTGGTTGAGGGTGACAGCTGCTCAGTTATGTGACTGCACTTAACTGAGCTGTGCATTTAAACACAGTTAAAAAGGTAAATTTCGTGTTCTGTGCATTTTATCAAAGCTAAAAAAATATTGACTCTAAGAGAAATGGAACCAGTCATGAGGTTGTTGTGGGAATTAAGTGAGCAGAGCCCCTCCATCACCAGCCTGGAATGGAAAGGACTCTTAATAAACCCTGTCCCTTGTCTCCCTGTCCCTCCTCCTAGAAAGGCTGACCAGCCCCTGTGGCTGATGCTGCTGCCTTGGGAGCTGCTGGGGGCAGTGAGGAGCCACGCTGGGCAGGAGTGAGCCTCTGAACAGAGGCAGCATGCCAGCAGGCACGGGCTGGGCAGCCTTAGGCTGCTGCACTGTGTCCTCTGAGCACCCTTCTCAGCCTGATACGTCTTGCCCTGCCCTGCCAGCATCTTCCGTGGCTGTGATCAGGGTGTCCTGGTCATTCTGGGTCAGGCTGGCTATACGGGACAAGACCACCTGCAGGAGCTGGAGGGGATAGGAGTGAGCAAGGTGGAGCAGTGAGAGGAGCAGTCAAGGCAGGTGACAAGACTCCCACCAAGGGGACTGGGAAGGACAGGAGGGGCGAGGTGAAGCAAAAGGCACAGAGCAGTTCAGACAGATGGCTCAGTGCTGCCCTCTGCCCCACAGCCCGTCCCTTGCTCTGTAAAAGGGGCCTGATACTGCGCCCCTTCCATAGGGTTGTGACAATAAATGCCAAAATGTAGGAAGGCACGTGGAACACAGTGGACCCCCAACATGTGAAAATTGGTGTCAATTGTTAGTTTTTGAGTGTTTAGTGGTGTGTGTCTAATTTGGGGTTTTGTTGTTTGTTTGTTTGAGACAGGGTGTTGCTCTGTCACCCAGTCTGGAGTGCAGTGGTCATGACCACGGCTTACAGCACCTCAAATTCCTGGGTTCAAGGCGTCCTCCTGCCTCAGCCTCCAGAGTAGCTAAAACCACAGGTGCCCATCACACCTGGCTTGTAATTTGTTTCTGGCAGAAGGGGTCAATGTCAGAGAGAGCAAGCAGTCCAATCCTCGCGTCAGGAAACTGGCATCCTCCCTGGAGCAAGCTGCCTTCCAAACTGCTCTCTCGCCCCTCACCCATCACCACTGTCCCCTCCCTTCCCAGAGCAGGATGAAGAGGCACAGAGACCCAGATCGCCAGAACCTCTGCAGTGCCCCCAAAGGATTCTACCCCTCTAATGGTCCTCCCTCCATTAGGAGGCCTGGAGGGGCACAGATGCCCCCAGGACCTCAGATCTTTAGTCCTGGGTTCATTCTCAGGGCGAGAGCTCCCTCTGCCTGTTCCCTACAGAGGGTCCTTGGCTCTGCCCACCCTGCCAGATGCAGCTTGAACGCTAGATCCATTTCCTCTGTCTCAGGGGGATTTATTCAACCGTAGGAAGCTCTCAGCAAAGAGGAAACCTCGGCTGGCTGTCAGAGAGCAATTTAGAAGTGACAAATTCCCAGGAGTAGTATTGAAAAACCCATCCAAGAACAGCCTTGGGGTCACCTGGCAGGTGACAGTGGAGAAGACTGTCCTAATCAATTCTCTGCCTGACTTCCTGTGAAGACTTTAGCAGAGGAAGCCAGAAGGGTGTGGCCCAGGTGGGGCTAGGGTTCAAATGAGACTGAAAGCCAAAGACAGACCTGCAGTTCCCATTCGCAGGATGACAATGATCACTGTAATAATCTCACAATAACAACGGCAATTGTAATAAGGAAAAAAGACCAGATGCACGTTGTCCACTTGCTTTTGGTTCTAACACTGTTCTTTGGCACAGATTTTCTCCCTTGATTTTTACCATGAGCAATGAAACAGACCATTATTATACCCACTTTACAGAGGAGAAAACTGAGGCTCAGAGGAGGCAAACCAAAGCCACATAGCTGGCTAGGGGAGAGTAGGGATTCCAGAGCCCACCTTGCAGGCTTCCTGAAGGCAGCCGTCTCCAGGCACAAGGGGCAAAGAATGTAAACCCCTGTCTCAGATGTTTGCTGTGGAGGTCAAATGAGCCAGGGTGTGCAAAGGCAATTAGTAAACTGTCATTAATAAGGTAACAGGCTCCTTCTCTAGATGACCTCAGAACCAAACATAGAACTGATCCTCTTTCTCTTCAAAAATGGTCAGCAAGGTCAAACCTTCCCAGAAGAGGCCAAGGCAGAGAGTAGTTTTCCACAAGAACAGTTTCTGAGGCACCAAAGGAGTAGACTGAGTTGGAACCAGTCCAGGCTTATTAAGACCAGTCAGCATTCACTTTGATCTGGACAGAACTGGTTTGATCTAGTTAGATTTAGCCAAAACCAGTTGGAACCATCCAAAATTTATTTTAAAGGGTCTAAATTGGTATGATCCAGTCAGATAATTTTAGAACCAGTTTACATCCTGATGTGATCCACATTGGAATTAGCTAGAACTGTCTTGGACCAGTTAGAAGTGGTTTGAGCCCACTGTAACTGTTTGGAAGCAGCCAAAACCTGCCTGGCGTGGCTGTAACCACTGGCTGTGGTTTCACAAGAGCATGCTTCAACAACCCTGCTCCACACTGGGTCACGGTGGGATGAGCTATAGGCAGGATGAGGGAGTGGCTTTGGAAGCTGGGGGAGTTAAAGCCAGGTGTGTCCTTGCACTGGGAGGGCCTTGAGTGCCAAGCTGAAGAGTACGTGACCCCACATCCATACTCACACTATATATAACCTCCAGAGCACTGCACAGGCCTGGTGCTGTAAATCAATTAGCTTCTCACCCAGTGATTAATGGGAAGGAAGCATTCATCACTTGTTCTGTGTAAATTACTGCATATGGAGGCGCATCTTTGATTTTATGAGTTCTTGCTGGAGCATGACATTCCTTGGAGTAGGTTCCCCACCCCTCTCCTGCTCTCTCACACATCCCACTCCCTACTTCCTCCTTCTGCCAAGCTTTATCTCTCTAAGACTCCCTGCTGGACCTCCCCAGGCAGAAAGGCTCCCCAGGGCTCAGGAGGGTGGGCTGGGGGAGGTGGTTCCTGCCTCCTTCTGCCTAGGAGAGCAAAGGCCGATTGTGCTTTGTAGACAACAGGTGTGACAGGGAAGGGAGGGTGGCACAGAGCAGAGACTGACTGTCACTGTCCAAGACCAGATATAATCCAAATAGACCAGACCAACTGCAAAGGCAGGGGATCAAAGAGCAGGGAAAGGCCACGCTGCCCCAGAGCCTTCTTGCAGGAACTGATCTACACAGCCATGGTGGCTCCAGATAGGGGTCCAAAGTATAAACCCAGACCAGACAGCCAGAAATTCTAGGGAAGATCCTTGAGCATGCACGTTGGAGGTCGGACCCTCGTTTTGTCCAGAGTCCTAGTGGGAGGGACGTACTTTAGGTCCCATGACCAGGGTGTTCGTGGTGGCACTGTATGAGGCGAGGACTCTGAGGACCCAGATTAGAGGCGCTGCTCATCACTGTCCCAGGCACTCACTTTCCCCACCTAGAAAGTGGCAGTAAGTCCTTCTGCTCTGCCTGCCAAAGTGGTTCTGAGAATCCATTGCCAAATATACTGTCAATTCCGGAGGACACAGAGGTGACTGCTTGCATCCCCCTTTGATACTGTGGGTTTGAGAGCAGACACACAGCCTCCACTGCAGGCTCCTTCAGAGCCACAGAGACCCACCTGCTGAGGTCATGCCCTCTCTGGGGAAGCCCACAGCTGGGGGTTGGGCAGAGTCAGGAATAAAAACTGGCCCTTTGGGTCTCCCAAGAGATTCTCTGCTGGGCACTGGGGATGCTCTCCAGGCCTGCCTGGGGTTCAACCTATGCCTCCATCCACTCATCTTGTACCCTCATTCTCACACATGTGTTGATCCCTTATACATATCTTGTACCCCAACTTGGCCTCCATCTGTGCTGTCACCTAGCCAGCATGCTATATATTAAAAAGGTGTTACCTTGCTAACATAGGCACCCTGTCACACAGAGAAGGCAGCCCCAGGGCCTGAACCACCCCAGGCGGAAAGGTAGGCCCTTTACCACCTGGCTGAGATTCCTGTAAATCTGCAAATACTATTTGCCAGTGCCTACTACAGTTTGGGGGGTGGGGGTGGGGTTCCAGGAAGGTGTTGTTAGAGGCACAGGGAAAGAGAAAGTGCAGAGTGAAAGGTGAAGAGAGCTACAGGCCTCAACTCGCACCCCTTTCAAGAAGGCCCCTGCAGGGGGACCCTTGGCAGTGAGTGTTCTTTGGGAGCAATGTCCTCTCTTGGGTGGCTCACCAAGGCTACTGGTCAAACCACTGACCTCTGTGGATGGCAGTAGAGTTTCACAATGCACAAGGAAATGACCAAAGTTAGGATGCTGTGGTTAATTTTAGGTACTGATTACAGTCCTGGTGTGTTTGGGCTGTCAGGAGAACTACAACACGCTGGTCATAGACAGCAGTTGTTTTTGTTTGTTTGTTAATGTCCTTACTTGGCAAAAGAACAAGCAGAAGAAGCTCTGAACCCTGGAAATCTAGGTCCGGGAACCACTGACCAGTCCCAAATCACCAGGAGTGGGGTCTCCACTCTGCTGAGGCTGAGAGGCCTGACCGCAGGTGACAGCCGCCGGCTGCAGCCCTTGGCCGAGGAAACCAGCTGGGCTCTTGGCCTGGCTGTTTCTGGGGCAGCCAATGGTTTGTGACGGTGCTTGTTCTGGCCTCGGCCCCATATGTAGCTTGGGCTATAGGCAGGGTGACCTCAAGTACCCTTCTGCCTTTAAGTGCCCATTGAGATTCTGGGGGCTCTGTATAGGCTGCAGGCTGGGAAGGGCTCTCAAGCCCCAAGAGGTAAGGACTGGGGGCTACAGCACCTCCCAAAGGAGCTCCCCTCCGCCATCATCACTCCTGAGCTAATTGCCACCCACACATCTACCAGGTGCCTGCCTGTGTGTCCCCAGCTCTGGGGCCGCCATTAACGGCGTGCTGCAACAGTTTTACGAAGCGTGGCTCAGAACAATTTTACACCTCATTTGATTTATGTTCTGGGATTCACTCTTCTCTCAGAGGCTCCCATGCTCTGGAGAGACAGAGGGTGTCACCCACCTTGGCTTCCCTGTCCTCCCACAGAACTGGGGCCCAGAGCCAGGAGGGGCAGACAGACTCCAGGTCCTGAGCAAAGAGCATCTCCGACCTGGCTCCTCCTCTGGGGCTTTCTCTCCAGGAGATGTCTCAGCCAGGACATCTGTGACTGAGGCTTCCTCAAGACCAAGAGAATCCCAGGGCAGTGAAAATCCTTAGGCATCGGGACCAACCCCCATGTCACACATGAGGAAACTGAGGGTTGGAAAGAATTTTCAGGACCCTCAAGACCTTTCTGAAAGTCACATGGCCACTTCTCCGAGGCAGAATTCTGCCTCCTGTCTCAGCTGCAGACAAGACAAGTTGTGCGCTGGGAGTTGACACCAGAGGTGAATTGGCCTCCTCAGCAACAGTCCCCCCTGGACTGGACTCCCTATCAAGGCAGTGACCTTGCCAAGCTAAAAGACCATTTATTCCACCACCCTCATTGCAGATTAGGGATAGGAGACCCAGAGAGAGGGAGTGACTTGCCTGGAGGTCCACACCAGGTGGGTAGGAAGCAGGCTATACCTCTGGCTTCCAGAACTCTAGGATTTCATTGCTTTGTCCCTAAAAGGAAAATCATTTCCACTACTAGATCCTTTCAGTCATTCATTTTTGTTTGCTTCCCAGGATCCAGACATGGTGTTAAGCTGGGAGGATGCAACTGGCTGTCTTCATGGAGCTTACAGCTCTAAGGTGGACGCAGATAAACACGCAGGCTGTCACTGCCCAGGGTAGGGAGGCTGCGACAGCAGAGTGTTGACCTGGCCTCAGCAGCAGATGCTTCCTGTGTTTGAGGGACCCCCGGGGTAATGAATGTTGGTTGGAGGCAGAGACTACCTCACGCTGCCGAAATTGGAAAGGCTAGAAGTTACCATTCCAGCCTCCCTTGAGACATGTGACTGAGGTTCATCCAGATGAGTGTCCCCATCCCAGTTCAGATGGTGACATGAAGAAATAGAGGACAGGGTATTCTCTGTGGCCACAGGGCTGGGACAGTTACAGTGAGAGTGAGTGCCCAGGGTTGGGGTGATGCCGATGACACTGATGGTACAGACCACAGCGTCCGGGGCTCAGTGCTGGCCTAGACGCACCCCCCACTCCCGCCCCCGCCAGTTCTGGGACTTGACTTGGATGGTGGTTCCCCCTGTAGAGCCCTGGGATGACACTCCAGCCATCCTGGAGGATGCGTGAGGTTCTGGATATTCCTTAAAAGTGAACATTTTTGTTTTGGAAACTTTCAGACATACACCAAAGTAGACAGTACGAGGAACCCCCCCCCCCCATTACAGAGTTTCAACAATCATCAAAGTCTGCCATTATTGCTAATCTTCCCTTCTACATCTTTCCATACATTTTTTTCTTAAAAAAATGTTTAATAGCCTCCATTTTTCCGAACAGTTTTAGATTTACAATAAAATTGAGCATCTAGAAAGAATCAAGAGTTCCCACAGCCCACATCCACCCATCCGCGCACACACACAGTTGCCCTTTATTACATCTTGCATTGGCATATTTGTCACAATTAATGAACCTTTTTTTTTTTTTTGAGACAGAGTTTCACTCTATCATCCTTGTGACACAAGTGCTGTGGTGTCATAGCTCACAGCAACTTCAAACTCTTCGGCTCAAGTGATTCTCCTGCCTCAGCTTCCTGAGTAGCTGGAACTTCTATTTTTAGCAGAGATGAGGTCTTGCTCAGGCTGGTCTTGAACTCCTGAACTCAGGCGATCCACCTGCCTCAGCCTCCCAGAGTGCTAGGATTATAGGCGTGAGCCACCATGCCCAACCTATACCAATATTGATATGTTATTATTATTGACAAAAGTCTATACTTTATTTCTATTTCCTGAGCTGTTAGGTAAGGCCCTTTTTCTGTTCCAGGATTCTATCCAGGAGATCATATTGCATTTAGTTTCTTGGTCTCCTCTGGCTTCTCCTGGGCTGTGATAGTTTCATGACTTTCCTTGTTTTTAATGACAGACACTTTTGAGGAGTACTGGTCAGGCATACTCTAAGATGCCCTGCTATTGGACTTTGCTGTGTTCCTCATGATCAGACTGGGTGTGCTAGTTCATTTTGCGCTGCTATAAATTACTGGGGTGATTTCTAAAAAGAGGCTTATTTGCTTCATGGTTCTGCGGGCTGTTTCAGAAGCATGACCCCAGCATCGGATTTTGGTGCAGGCCTCTGCACTTACCACAGAAGGTGAAGGGGGAGTAGAGGCATCATGGGTCCAGAGAGGGAGCATGAGAGAGAGAAGGAGGGTGAGCAGGGGCTCTTCTTAACACCAGGCTCTCAGAGACAGAGAACTCACTTTACTGCCGGGAGAGCACAGCCCGAGCCATTCACGAAGGATCCACACTGGCCCAAACACCACACATTCATCCCCACCTTCAACGTGGGAGATCAAATTTTGATCTGAGATTTGGGGGGGTGGCCAAACATCCAAACTATATCGCTGGCATGAACTAAAATAAATCTTAAGCCCCTCCCCTCCTGATTAAATGGACCCTCTCTCTGCCAAGGGGACCCCAGAAATGTCCTAAAGTAAATGGTCTGACAAGAGAGGTCAGACAGGCTTTGGCCTGCCCTCCTCCTTTCTGGGAGATATTATTTGTAACTCTTTAACAGGCCTAAGGCTATGCAAGACGAATTCAACCCACTCCTGCAGGTCATCAGCTTACTTAACAGATCACATGAGTCTGGGTTAGTGTCCAGACGGAGGAGGCTTGTCTCTGATTAACAGAGCTCCTTATCTTAAAGCATTCCAAGTCTTTAGACAAAACTTCACTCTTTTAACCAATTACAAATCAAAGAATGTTTAAACACACCTATAACCTGTAAGCCCCCCCTCCCCACCTTGAGATATCCTGCCTTTTTCCTGCCGAACCAATGTGCAGTTTCCACATACTGATTTTTGACTTTGCATGTTAATTCCTGTCCCCCTGAAATATATAAAACCAAACTGTAACTGTGCCACAGCCAGTCCACTTGCTCAAGTCTTCTTGGGCGTGGCCCTCAGCTCAGAATAGATCTCTTTAAATTATTTTACAGGGTTGGGGTTATTTTCTGTTAACACTGGGGTTATGAGTTTTGTTTTGGACAAGGTTATATAACATAGGTACTAGTTCCTCCTTGAAGGTTTGGTAGAATTCTGATGTGAAGCCCTCAGGTCAGGGTGATGAGTTTTGGAAGGCAGATCACACCATATCAAAGGTAGACCCTATCAACCATGATTTATTGCTGTTGATGTTGACCTTGATCACTTGGATGAAGTAGTGTTTGTTAGGTTTCTCCATTCTGTGTATAAAGTTACTCTTTTACCCCCTTTCCATACTCTGCTCTTTGGAAGGAAGCCGTATACACAGCACTCTCTTAAACAGTGGGGAGTTGTTTTCTCCTCCTTAAGGGGAGAATATTATTTTAAAGCAACTTCTAGACATCTTATCATTTCACTCATAAATACTCAGTCTATATCTGTAACAGATACACACTGAAAATATGCACAACCTATGCTACTATTTTCACCCCAAACCATTAACAATAATTCTTTAATATCATTTACTATCCAGACCTTGTTCAGTTGTCCCTAATTGTCTCAAAAAAGTATTCCTATGGTTGATTGGTTCAGATTAGGATCCAGACTAAATCCACCCATTGTATTCGGTTGATGTGAAATCTCTTTTCATATATAACAGTGCCCTCATTTCTGTTCTTGTTGGTTTCAGATCTCTTATTTCTCATAGTTTTTTGTTTAACAAGTCCTCCATATTTCCTTAGAACATGTAGTTATATCAGAGGCATGATCAGATTCAGGGTCATTATTATGGCAAGATTTTATCACAGTGGTGTATCACATGAGGACACATGGATGTCCAGATGTCCCTCTTCTCACATTGCTAAGATTGATCAGGGATTGAGATACTGTCATTGTTCCCCACCCCCCATGGATTTAGCTGCTGCTGCTGATTCATGCCTACACCCAAAGCTTCTGAATAAATCCCTTTTCCTCTTAAAGAATAAAGTCAGGTTCAATTGCTTATATCAAAAAGAACTCTGATCCCTAAATTCTGGGTCCCCAGTCTGCTGCTTTTAAAACTCAACCTGGCAAATATGCCTGCTTAAGTGCTCATCCTCAGATGGATGTAGTTTGCAGGTTAGTCTGGAGTCAGAACTGCCTGAGTTGAGTCCCATCTCTTCTACTTACGAGCTACAAGCTCCAGGCAGCTTTCCTTAGTTTGCTCATCTGTAAAATAGGGATGCTGCTGCTGATGGCAATACCTAGCTCATAGGTAATAGTCAGAGTTAGAGTAGTTAACATACCTAAAGCCCTTAGAACAGGAGATAGCACACAATTAAGCAATATTTTCTGATTTGATAATAATACTGATACCTTTTAATCTATTTCCTACTTCTCTTCTCTTCTGACTCCATATCTTTTCCTTGGATAATTTCACCCACTCCTGTGACTTTGGCTATCATCTTCCCAAGATCTCAATGCCAGGAACTAACTTGACTGAAAGATACACCATCCATATAATAGCTTTGTTTTTATTAGGGGTGGGGAGTGACCTAGTTGACTTTTGATAGTGGCCCTTCCTAGTTATAGGGCTTATTTGCACACATGACCTGAGTGAAAGGGTATATGAAAAAACCTGAGCCTTGGGCCAACCTGGATGGTCTGGATATTACCAGGACAAGAAGGCAGACTCATCCCTGCTATGCATGAGGACATGCATAGAACCCACTCTTAGATAAAAGGCATCATCAGCCATGGTCTTTGTTTCAGGACCAGCAAGAGACAGCTGAGAAAGCTCCATGTTTGTGTCATTGAGTACCTGTTCCTAGATACAAATTTGAGGATTTGGGCACTTTCTGTTATATAACTGCATTATGACTGCAACTAGAGAGTTCAGTAGAAATCACACTATAAGGGCATGTGGAGAGAGATCCGTGAGTGTGGGACCTAAGAGCTTTGCTAAGTCAGGAGCTCCAACAACTGTTGCTGGACCTGCTTGAGATGACCCTGAAGGGCAGGGGTGAAGGTCTCCTCCCAGGGACAGAACTTTGATCAGGGCGGCTGGCTGTTTACCTTGCCTCAAAGGAAAGATGGCTAAAGACCAGATCTATGCTGATTCATGGATAGTGACTGATGGTTTGGTCGGGGACTTGGAAGAAACACAATTGGAAATTTGATGAAAAGAAGACCTAGAAAAGAAGTATTTTGAGGGACCTCTCTAAATGGACTCAGAGGTGAGTATATTTGTATTCTGAGTGAGTGAGTTCTCATTGAAGAGCAATCTCTACAGTGTGATGTCAATAATCAGGTGGACAAGATGACCCATTCTATGTATGTCAATGGGCTCCTAAGCAAAGTATCTATGAGAGGGTGGATTGAGGTTGTGCATGGGCCCAGCAGCATGGATTTCCACTTACAAAACTGATCTGGCTATAATCACTGCTGAATATTCTGCCTTCCTGTGGACAACAGAGACCAACATGGTGCCCCCTGTATGGAACAAACCATCAGCTGGTGGTAGATTGATTACACTGGACTACTTCGATTTTGAAAGTGGTGGCCCTTTTTAGTCACTGGACTAGGTGAGTATTCTGGATACAGGTTTCCTGTCCACAGTGCTTCTGCATACATCACCATCCATGGACAGAATATCTTACTTATGGTTCTCGTATTTCACACAGCATTGCTTCTGACCAGGGAACTCATTTCACAGCTAATGAAGTGCATCAGTGGGCTTGTGCTTGTGGAAGCCACTGGTCTTACCATGTTCCCCATCATTCTAAAGCATCAACCTAATAGATGAATGGCCGTTTCAAGACTTAGTTATGCTGCCGGTTGGGTGGGACTCTTTGCAGGACGTGAGTAATATGTTCTGAGATGTGATATTATTTTATGAATCTCAATATATGGTGCAGTTTCTTCTATTGTCAAGATTCAGAGGGCCCAGATATCCAGAGGTAGAGATCAGAGTGGGTTTTCTCACTGCTACTCAGAATGACCAGTCCACAGGTGACATTTCTGCTTCCTGCCCCTGCAACTTTGGGCTTCTTTGCTTTGGAAGTCTTAGTTCCCATGAAATTTAGAGAAGAAGTCTAAAAACTATGTGCAAACATGATCAACTCACTAGTAATCGAGTAATTTCAAGGTAATATAATAAATACCACTTACCTCTCAAATTTCTCATGCTAATGATAATCATATCTAATGCTGGTAATGGTCGGGATAAGCAGATTTTCTCATATACGCTTTTATTTATTTATTTATTTTGAGACAGAGTCTTATTCAGTTGCCCTGAGTAGAGTGCTGTGACATCATAGCTCACAGCAATCTCAAACTCTTGGGCTTAAGTGATCCCTTTGCCTCAGTCTCCAGAGTAGCTGGGACTACAGGTACCCACCACAACGCCTGGCTACTTTTCTATTATTAGTAGGGATGGGGGTCTTGCTCTTGCTCAGGCTGGTCTAGAACTCCTGAGCTCGGGTGATCTACCTACCTCAGCCTCCCAGAGTGCTAAGATTGCAGGCATGAAGCACCAGCCTGGCCCTATTCCCTCCCCCACTTTTTTATTTCAGGTTATTAAGAGGGTACAAATAACCAGGTCACTATTTTTGCATTTGTTAGGCAGAGTCCCTCTTGTACTTGTGTCCTGCCCCCGAAAGGTGCACAACATATCCCTACCTCTAAGTGGGAACACAAGAATCTCTCTCTTCCCCCCTCCCTCATTCTCCCTCACCCAACTTGGATAGAATTAAGTTCTTCTCCTTTGTGGTGGGTGTTACATCCTCTACTGGCTTTATAATAAAATTGACTACATTAGATACTTGCTTTTCCATTCTTTACTAAGTGATACTTCACTAATAAGAATGTATTTCAACTTCATCCAGGTTAATACAAAAGATGTAGGATGTTAATATAAAAGATCTTTTCTTATGGCTGAATAGTACTCTATGGTATATATATATACCACAGTTTGTTAATCCATCCCTGAGTTGGTAGGTTGCTTTCACATCTTGGTGATTGTAAATTGGGCTGTGATAAACATTCTAGTGCAAATGTCTTTATGATAAAATGATTTTGCTTCTTCTGGGTAGATGCCTAATAGTGGGATTGTGGGGTTGAATGGGAAGTCTAATTTGAGTTCTTTGAGGATTTTCCATACTTCTTACAAAAGAGGCTATATTAGTTTGCAGGCCCACCAACAGTGTAAAAGGGTCCCTCTCTCTTCACACCCATGCCAGCATCTGCAACTCTGGGACTTTGAGATGTGAGCTATTCTCACTCTGGGTTAAGTGATATCTCAGAGTGGTTTTGATTTGCATTTCTCTGCACATTTTTTCATATGTTTGTTAGCCATTTGTCTGTTTTCCTCAGAGAAGGTTCTGTTCATCTCTCTTCCCCAGTGATAGATGGGATTGTTTGTTCTTTTTTTGTTGACTAATTTGAGTTCTTTACATATCCTGGTTATCAAGCCTTTGTTGGATTCGTAACATGCAAATATCTTTTCCCATTCTGAAAGTTGTCTGTTTGCTTTAATTGTTTTTTCCTTAGCTAGGCAGAAGTTTTTCAGTATAACTAAGTCTCATTTGTTCACTTTTTGTTGTTGTTGCAATGGCCACTGAAGTCTTCTTATAAAATTGTTCCCCAGGCCAACATCCTCAAGAGTTTTTCCCACATTTTCTTTTAGGATTTTTATTGTTTCATGTCTTAGATTTAAATCTTTTTTCCTCCTTGAGTCAGTTTGTGTAAGTGGTGAAATGTGTGGGTCCAATTTCAGTATTTTACATGTGGTTATCCAGTTTTCCCAGCACCATTTATTGAACAGGGATTCTTTTCCCCAGTATATACTTTTGTTTGGTTTATTGAAGATCATATGGCTGTAAGAGACTGGTTTCATCTCTTGGTTTTCTATTTGGTTCCATATGTCTATATCTCTATTTTTGTGCCAATATCATGCTGTTTTGATCATTATGGACTTGTAATATAACCTAAAGTTTGGTAGAGTACTGCTTTTGGCATTGTTTTTATTACTAAAATTGCCTTGGCTTTACAGGTTTTGTCTTGGTTCCATACAAAATAAAGAACTATTTTTTCCACTTCTTCAAAGTATGACATTAGCATTTTAAGGAGGATTGCATTGAATCTGTAGATTGCTTTGGGTAGCATAGACATTTTAACAATGTTGATTCTTCCCAGCCAAGAACATGGTAAGTTCTTCCATTTGTTAATGTCTTCTGCTATTTCTTAGGGCTTCATAATTCTTCTTGTATTGCTCTTTCACCTCTTTTGTTAGGTATATTCCTAAGTATTTCAATTTTTTTGAAGCTACTGTGAAGGGAATTATGTCTTTAATTAGCTTCTTGACTTGGTTGTCATTGGTATATACAAAGGCTACTGATTTGCGAACATTGATTTTATACCCTGAGATGTTACTGTATTTCTTGATCACTTCCAAGAGTCTTGTGGTTGAGTCTCTGGGTTTTCTAAGTATAAAATTATATCATCAGCAAAGGGTTAGAGTTTGACCTCCTCTGCCCCCATTTGGATGCCGTTTATATCCTTCTCTTGCCTGATTGTATTTGCTAGAACTTCCAGAACTATGTTGAATAGTAGTGGTGATAGAGGACAACCTTGTCTGGTCCCTCTTCTAAGTGGAAAAGTTTTCAGTTTTATTCCATTCAGTATGATATTAGCTGTGGTTTTGTCATAGATGGATTCAGTCAGTTTAAGAAATGTGCCATCTATACCTATATTCTTACCTGTTTTTGTTAGAAAAGGATATTGAATTTTATCAGATACTTTTTTCCCTGCATGTATCAAGAAGATCATATGGTCTTTGTTTTTGTTTCTGTTAATATGGTGAATTACATTATAGGATTTGCATATGTTGAACCAGCCTTGCATCCCTGGGATGAAGCCTACCTGATGTATAATTTCTTACATTTAAGAATTTGCATATGTTGAACCAGCCTTGCATCCCTGGCATGAAGCCTGTGATGTATAATTTCTTTTTAATGTGTAGCTGTATTCTGTTGGCTAAGATTTTATTATTTTTGCATCAGTATTCATTAGTGAAGTTGGTCTGTAGTTCTCCTTTATAGTTGGGTCCTTTCCTGGTTTGGAATCAAGGTGATATTTGCTTCGTAGAAAGTGTTCCTTCCTTTTCAATGTTTTGGAATAGGTTCTGCAGCATAGATATAAGCTCATCTTTGAAGGTTTGGTAGAATTATGTTATGAAGACACCTGGTCCAGGGATTTTTTTTTCTTGGAAGATTTTTTATTGTTTCTTCAATCTTGGTGCTTGATATTGGTCTGTTCAAGAGATCTATTTCTTCCTGGTTAAGTCTAGGGAGATGATATGATTCCAAGTATTGGCCCATTTCTTCCACAATGTCAAATTTCTGGGCATAGAGTTTCTTGTAGTAGTCAGAGATAATCTCTTGTATCTCAGTGGTATTAATTGTTATTTCTCATTTTTCATTTCTGATTGGAGTTATTAAAGATTTTACTTTTCTGTGTCTAGTTAATCTGCCCAATGGTTCATCAACTTTTTTATCTGTTTGAAGAACAATTTATCTGTTTGAAGAACTAACTTTTTGTTTCATTGATTTTGTGAATGATTTGTTTTTAATTTCATTTATTTCTGATTTAATTTTGGCTATTTCTTTTCTTCTACTGGGTTTCAGATTGAATTACCCTTCCTTTTCCATTTCCTTGGATGATTCATTAGGTTGTTGATGTGCTCTCTTTTGTTTTTCAGATGTAGGCATCTAATGTGATAAAGTTGACTCTTCGACTGCTTCTGCAGTATTCCATGGGTTTTGGTAACTTATAGCTTCATTGTTGTTATATTTGAGGAATTTAATAATTTCCCCCTTTATCTTTTCCTTAACCCAACTGTCATGCAGCACAGGCACTTAATTTCCTTGCCTTTGTGTGACGATGAAAATATTTGTTGGAGTTGAGTTTTACCTTTATTACCTTGTGGTTTGAGAAGATATAAGGTATAATTTCAATTATTTTAATTTTGTCAAGGTTTGATTTGTGACCTAGGATATGATCTATTTTGGAGTTTGTTCGATGAGCTATAAAGAAGAACATATATTTCATAGCTTTGTGATGGTGTGCTTTGTATATGTCTATTAAGCCCATTTATTCTAAAGTCACATTTAAGTTCCTTGTATCTTTGTTTAGTTTCTATTTAGATGATCTGTCCAGATCAACCAGGGGGTGTTAAAGTCCCCAGCAATTATGGTGTTATAAGATATCATATTGCTTAGACCAATCAATGTCTGTTTCATAAATCCAGCTTTTAAATTGAATGCATAAATATTTAGAATTGAAATGTCCTCTTGATGTATTGTTCCCCTGACCAGTATGAAGTGACTATCTTTGTTTTTTCTTTCAGACACTTGTTTGTAAAAATAAGATTACAACTCCTCCTTTCTTCTGGTTTCCATTTGCCTAAAATATTATTTTCCAACCCTTTACCCTGAGTCTTGTTTTGTTTTTCAAGGTTAGGTGTGTTTCCTGGAGAAAGCATATGGATGGCTTTGTGCTTGTTTTGTCCAATCAGCCAGCCTGTGCTTTTTCAGTGAAGAATTAAAGCCATTGACATTTATTGAGAGACTTGATCAGTCTTATCTTGTAAAGGTCTGTTGTTTAGTTTTATCCTTTGTGCCATTGTGTTTTTGTCCTTTAGTTTGTGGGTGTTTACTTTGCTGGTGGTGCTTTGTGATGTTCAGTGTGGAGAATAGGTTGATGTATTTCCTGCAGAGCTGGTCTTGACGTGGCAAATTTCCTCAGTGTTTATATATAAGTAAAAGATTTGATTTTTCTATTGATTTGAAGCTTAGCTTAGCAGGATACAGAATTTGAGGCTGAAAATTGTTTTGTTTAAGAAGGTTAAAGGTAGCTGACCATTCTCTTCTGGTTGGAAAGTTTCAGCTGTGAAGTCTGCTGTCACCCTGATGCATCTGCCCCTGTAGATCAATTGGCACTTACACCTAGATGCTTGCAAAATTTTCTCTTTCATCTTGACTCTGGACAAGAGTGTCCTGGAGTGTCATTACAATGTGTCTTAGAGATGCTATATTTGTGTTGAGACAACCTGGAGTTCAATAAGTTCAATATCTCTCTATAAGGGGTGTATTAGAATCTTTAGTGATACTTGGGAAGTTTTCCTTTATGATATCCTCCAGTAGGCCTTCCATTCCTTTGGGATATTCTTCTTCCTCTTTAGGAATACCTGTAATTCATGTTTGAACACTTTGTGAAGTCCCATAATTTTCTGAGTGAATGTTCTGCTTTCTCTCTCTTATTTTCTGCCTCTTTAACTGCCTGGGTTAGTGCAAGAGCTTTATCCTCTAAGTCTGATAGTCTTTATTCTCCATGGTCTAATCTGTCATTGATACTTTCTAGTGTATTTTCAATCTTTTCTATATTATTTACAACTTTCATCCATGTTTTGGTTCTGTTTTTCCATTTTTTCATCCACTCCCTTTATCGTTTTTGTCATCCATATTTTAAATTCCCATTCTGTCATTACCTTTAATTATGTATAGGTGGAATCCTCTGCAGTAGCTATCTGATGATCCCTTGGAGTGGGAGTTGCTCTATTCTGGTTTTTCATGTTACCAGAATTTTTCTGTTGATTCTTCCTTATGTGTGTTTTCTTCTTGTTCACTGCCTTCCCATACTTTTTCCTTCTCACTACCTCCTTCACTTTAAATTACCTTGTCTCAGACCTTAGGTATTGAAGTGGCCTTTTGGTATAGGGCCAAAAGAAAAGTAAGGGTAAAGAGTGAGAAGGGAGAAAGAAAAAGATAAAGAAGCAAAAAGGGGGGCATGGAAAGAAAGAATTGAAGAAAAGGAGAGAAAATGACAGTAAGAAAGAAAGAGAGCAACAGAAGAAATGGTGGTGCTCACCAGGGTGCTTTAACTCACAGCTCTAGGATTTTAGGGGTCTGGGATGGGCAGGTCCCTCAAAGTCAGGAGCTTCTTACCATCCTGAGAACAAGCAAAACCCCGCTTCTGACAAATATAAAAAAAATCAGCAGTATGTTGTAGTGGAGATCTACTAATAACTTCTTTCCAAAGGCCAAAGCTAGAAGGACACCCAAGACCATAAGCTTGTGGATTCCTTGAGCCAGACCAATACTGTGACACCCCCAGCCCTCAGAGAAGAGGACAAAAAAAGAAAAAATAATATGAAGAATAGATTAAAAAGTAAAAATGTAATTATGTCAGATAAAGGAGCAAAAAAGGGTTATCTTAGCTGTTGTATGAGAAAATTATGTGGGAAATTAGAAAAAGTAGAAAAATCTCTTCCAAAAGAGAGAAAAAGGAGAGAAATAAATAAAAAAGAAAGACAAAAAGGGCTGAAAAACTATAATAAAAGTGGAGAAGCCCTTGGTATTGAAAAAAGTAAAAATGAAAAAATAAAAATACAACCAAACCCCCCCCCAAAAAAACTAAACAAACAAAAAACAACAAAAAAGAGAAAAAATTAAAAACTATTGAAAAAAGAAGCCAAAAATGTGAAATAATATACGTGTGGGGTATTGGTATATACAGTATATATGTATAATATATAATATGTAATATATATATGACATATGTATTGCCTGGACACCAGATGGCGCTGTGGTGATGTTAGGAGACAGAATGCATATTAGATTTACTGTACATGATGGGAGTCAAAGCCACTCTTTAGTTGGAACAGAGACTGGATTTTGTCTGCCTGTCTCTTTTGCCCTTAATCCAGACCTGCACTTTATCAGCATTCAGTCCCAAGGCTCTTGCCTGACTTTTCAGGAGGTCCAGTGTCCCTGACAACAAAGCATCCCTTCCAGGGGTGCAGGGACTGCTTAGCTCACCCCAAGTATGGCTGGTCTACCTCACCATGTGTGCCAGAGCCAGCTGTGCCCTAGGACCCTGTGGAATGTTCCTTCTATGCTCATGGCCTTCCCACAATGGGGGGACTATTGCCAATGGGGGAACTATCCTGCTCTGTATTCAATACCAGCTGCTGGATGCTGTTGGAGTCTACTGGCTGTTCCGGCGAGCCGACCAGTCCAAAACCAAAATACTACAGGCAGCCTTTTCCTGTATCCAGACCTCTTTGGGAGAGCCAGCTGATCAGCAGGCCTTTCCCATACCAAGCACTAGCCTTCCATGTTGGCTCCTGAAGCCTCCTGCTGCTTCACTGTGTCCCCAGAAGGTTGTTTTTGTGCAGGTTCCCAAAGCCAGAAGTGGCTGAAGTCTACTTTCCCCTGTCTCACCATGACTAGAAGGAAAGGAGATGTCTCCGTTCTGACAGATTGCTCTATACCTCCCCAATATTTTTTTCTATTATCTCACTCTTAATACACACTTACAGGTGTTCCCAAAGAGTTAGCCTCATAGATGTTCATCATCATAGCATTGTTTCTTGCTATAAAAAAAAATCGGAAATCACCTAAATATCCATTACTTTAAGATCATCTAAAATTTATGATGCATCAGTGGAGTAAAATACCATGTAGATATTAAAAATGCTTTAAAAAGCATTTAATGAAATCTAAAGATATTAGTGATGCACTATTAGGTCAAAAAGCAAGTATTCAAATAGCAGATACTATATGATATCACTTTACTGTTTTTTAAAAGTTGTATATATCATGCATAGAACCAATGCTCGAATGATGTAAAATAGTTATTCTCTCTAGGAGAAAAGAAATTGGGAGATTTTCATTTTATTCTTTTCTTGTCTGTATTTTCTAAGTTTCTTTTGAAAATTATTATGTATTGCGTTTATAATATAAAAAAATCTTCCTCCCCCACCAATGTTTTTAATGTAAAGAGGTAGAGGAAGGACGGGTGTGCTTTCATACCTTATTCCCAGCAGGCTCCTTCTGCATCTGGGAGGAGGCTGCCTGGCCAGAAAGGAATTCAGCCACATCATTTCTGTGACCTTCAGGTCATAGCCCTTGGCATAATCCCAACCCCTATCCCAGCCTTCCCTAGGATGCTGGGCCTGTAATGACAAGGAAAGAATTTTCTGATCCTACCCACTGATGGGAAGAGAGAACATCCCAGCAGCTGCCTCCATGCCTGAGACCAGACATGCCATAGGGCATCTGACAGGAATGTGGCAGCCAGCAAGAAACAGGCCCTGACCCAACACCCTGGGCCTGTGTGTATTGGCTGAGGTTCACAAAGACACTGGACTTGAGTCCAGCAGATTGAAAATATTTTTCAGTGAAGCCCCAGTATTTGACCAGAGAAACAATAATATTCCTTCTCTGGATGTCAAACATCCGGATAAATAGAGCTTTTTTTTTTTTTTTCCGCCTCCTCTCTTCCCCGAGTGTTACAAAGGATGCTCTGACTTAGGGTTTTGGAAGGGACTCACCCAGCCAGGGTAAGGTCCAATGTGAGCCACAAGGAAAGCTTATTTTTAAAAGGAGGGGGAAATATGTGGCCCATCGTAGGTTTGCTCAAAGGGCCTGGCTTCCTCAGGAGAGAGGGTGAGGGACCTACCTCTCTAGGTTGGACCACTCAGGATGGTGTGGTGGGCAGCCACTGACACTGGGGGGTCTGGTGTCTAAGACCCTTTATGGAAGGGAGCTGGACCAGGACAGGCCCAGGCAGGGCTGGAGAGTAGCCTGGCAGGGAGAACATACCCCACCCAGAGAGGTAGGACTGTGGGCGCAGCCAGTCAAGGAGAGGATGGGGTCAGGAGTGGAGAGGAAGGCAAAGGACAGACATTAATTGAGGAACTCTTATTATTTTCATTGAACTGGAACCCAAGGGCTACCAAGCCACAGAAAGCCAGTCTCACCCAGCAGATGAGCAAATCCAGCAGATTGGGCTAAACCCAGAGGTTAAATGATGGCATTTTTAACTAGTCTATTGGAGAATTTCTGGGAAAATAAAGGAGAAGGGAGAATGACCCTAAACCTTTATCAAGTCTCTCAGTGAATCACGAAACCTTTCCCAATTCGTTGGGTTCTTTAGAGCACCATCTTAACCCAGCTCAGTCAGTGACCTCCAGGCTGGGCTTCCTGTCCCTTCCTCACTACCTACCCCCACATCCCAAGGAGGGCTTCCCATCCCATGGGCCCTGCATCCCTCCTCTCTTTCTAATGCTTCATCCTGGGGGCAGCACCTGGGTTCAGACACACTGACCTATCTTTACCTTTGGTGAGACATCTTAGCCTTCCCCATCCCAATGTCAAATCTTAATCTGTAATAGCTATATTCTCACAGGCAGAGCCAGCACTCAGCAAGCATCCTCCTATCACAGATGCTCACAATGAAGATATAAGTGTTTTGATTTGATGTGATAAACTTGAACGTCTTCAGCAGAAGTTCCTGGAAAACCTAGAACAGGGCCTTCCCTGTTCCCATGGACTGGATCTGGGCCAACCTGTGGCAAAGTAAGGAAGTCCTCATGCCTCTGCACACTCTTTCCCCAGGGCTTCCATGAGATGCCACAGCCAACCTGCTGCTTGCTTTCTATGTTCATTGCCTCTCCTCTGCCTTAAGCCATCTTATCTCTTATTGTAGTAACTGCCTCTCTGTTGCCACTCCAGTCTGCAACAGTCCCCTCGCTATATAAGCAGTTCCCCTGCTTAAAACTCTTCCCTCATCTACCACTGCTTTCAGAGTACAATCCAGGCTCTTTAACCAATGGCCCACCATCCATCCAGTGTCTGCAGTGCACCCCCCTGCACAGTCCTCTGTCCTACCAGCCCCAACCCCAGCCACACAAGCTTTCATCTATCTTTGTGCTTACCGCTTTCTGCCCAGTATTGTTGCTCACTGCCAGAACACTCTCTCCCCCCAGGATGGCGCTTTGTTACTCTTTGTCTTAAAGGTCGGAGCTTCAGAGAGGTTTTCCCTTACTGTGCAAGCTAAGAAGGACCTTTATGGCATTCTCTTTTACCCCTGGCACTTATCATACATTGAAGCATGAGTCTATCTGGGCATTCCCTTGTCCACTACCTTTTTTTTTTTTAAGACAAAATCTCATTCTGTTGCCCAGGCTAGAGTGCTGTGATGTCAGCCTAGCTCACAGCAACTTCAAATTCCTGGGCTCAAGTGATCCTCCTTCCTCAGCCTCTTGAGTAGCTGGGACTACAGATACCTACCACAATGCCTAGCTAATTTTTTCTATTTTTAGTAGAGAGGGGATGTCTTTGCTCAGGCTGGTCTTGAACTCCTAAGCTCAAGGATCCTTCTGCCTCCCAGAGTGCTAGGATTATAGACGTGAGCCACAAGCCTGGCCCTCCACTACCTATCTTGATCACTGGCCAATGAGTTCCATTAAGGCAAAGGGCATGTCTGCACACTTCAGCCTCATGTGGCACGACCCACCTAACAGATGTTCAAAAATATTTCCAGAATGAGTAAGTGGGTAGGTAAACTGTCTTAGTCTGCTTTGTGTTACAACAGAATACCTGAGGCTGAAAAGGGGTTTGTTTATTGGGTTCATGATTCTAGTGGCTGAAAAGTCCAAGGTTGGGCAGTTGCATCTGGTGAGGACTCCAGGCTGCTTCAACTCATGATGGAAAGGAAGCTGGTGTGTGCAGATCACATGGCAAGAGAGAGAGAAACCTAGGAAACCAGACTCTTTTTTTTTTTTTTAACAAAGAAGGGGAACTAATCAATTTCAGCAAGACTGAGAAGTCACTCACCTCCATGGGAGAACATTAATCTATTCGTGAAGGACCCACCCCCATAACCCAAACACCTCTCACTGGGCCCCACCTCCAAACATTGCCACATTGGGGATCAAATTTGAGCATAAGTTTTGGTGGGGACAAACCACATAGGAATCCTGCATTTAAAAAAAGAGAATGGGTTATAACAGGACAAAGGAGACCAGGAGGCAGCTGATTTAATAAGCTCTGGGTCTGCCAGTCCTTGATTGGCATCAGGGCTCAGCCACATTCTAGCTGTGTGACCTTAGGCAAATTAGTCTCACTAAGCCTCAGTTTCCTTATCTATAAAAGAACAATTATAATACTTTCCTTGCTAGGTGGTTTTGAAAATTAAAGGTAACGTATTTCAAGAGTCTGACCCAATCCCTGGCACAAAGTAGCTCTATTCATTTATCCTAAAAACACATATTGAAATCATACATGGGCCAGACCTGAGCTGGGGTCTAAGGGGCCACACGGGCCCTCCACTCCAGGAGGACATCAGTGTCAGAGGCTCTCTAAATTGCACCTATTCATAGTAATAAGACTACTACTAATATTAATAAACAAAATGTTAGGAAATTCTCTAGCCAGAGGGAATGAGCCAAGCCCTGTGGAAGCTCGCCTGGGAAAACCAAGGAGAGGAGAGAAGGGAACAGTGTGAGGAGAAAATACAGAAGCCAGTGTGTGTTTTACTATAAATTGTCCTTTGATCTTTCTTTCACGGTTGGCTTAGATTTTCCATTTAACTGAATTCAGGAATTCTCTGACGAAAGTACTCATTCCCTGAATGGGTATTTATGCTCAGGTTGTTTTCAAGAGGGGGATATTCAGAGGTCAATGCAACATGCTCTCTGCCCTCAAGAAGCTTATAGGAGGCTGGGCACAGTGGCTCACACCTGTAATCCTTACACTCTGAGAGGCCGAGAGGGGCAGATTGCTTGAGCTCAGGAGTTGGAGACCAACCTGAGCAAGAGCAAGACTCCATCTCTACTAAAAGTAGAAAAACTAGCCCAGCATGATAGTGTATACCTGTAGTCCCAGATAATTGGGAGGCTGAGGCAAGAACATCACTTGAGCTTGAGAGTTTGAAGTTGCTGTGAGCTATGATGCCACGGCACTCTGCCCAGGGCATCAGAGTGAGACTCTGTTCCCTCACCTCAAAAGAAGGTTATAGGGGAATAAGACACACACAAAAATCCTATCACAAGGCAGATCCCAAAGAGATACAGGTGAAGGGCAATGGGAATTCAGAGGTGAGAGCAATAGGCTTCGTGGGCAGGCTGCAGGACATAGGGGAGCGAGCAGGAGGGAGACAGTGTGATGTAGTGAGGGAGTATGGGGTACAAGTCAGACAACCAGTTCCCAAACCCTGGCTTAAAACTGCCCTTAAAAAAAAAAAAAAATCACAGGTTTTTTGTTGTTGTTGTTTTGTTTTATTGAGACAGAGTCTCAAGTTGTCACCCTGCGTAGAATACTGTGGCATCATAGCTCATAGCAACCTCAAACTCTTTGGGCTCAAGAGAGCCACTTGCTTCTGTTTTTCTAGTTTTTTTTTTGGTAGAGACAGAGGTCTCACTTTTGCTCAGGCTGGTCTCAAACTTGTGAGCTCAAGCAGTCCACCTGCTTCGGCCTCTCAGACTGCTGGGATTATAGGTGTGAGCCACTGTGCCCAGTCTCACAATTTTTTCTGAACCTCAGTTTTCTCATATGTAAAATGGGGCTAATAATTGCACTGATAATAATTAAAACTCTTTGTGTTGTGATTATTTTGTGTTTCATTGCAAACATACATGTGCACGTCACAAAGGTTTCCTGGGAAATGTCAGAGCCATGGGACTGAGAAACATCTCTTGAGATTCGGGTGAGCCCTTGGACATCTTGTCCTCATCCCTCTCCTCCCCAGGCGGTGGCAAGGCAGACTCCCCAGGCCTAGAGTAACAAGGGCAGTGATGGAGGGGTGGCAGTGGTGATGGCAGTCATGCCACATGCTGCCTGGCTCACTGCTCCATGTCCTTCTACTTACTCCATCTGAGATAGAAATGACACTTCTCAAACTCCCAAGCCCCTCCTATCCCCTCAGAGAACTTTCAGGAACCACTGGCAGTGCCCAGCATCTGAGCCCAGCATCTGAGCCTGGATGGGTCAGCAGCCCAGGCTGCCAGAGATGCCAATGGGCTAAAGAGGGACAGGGCAGAGACTGGCCAGCTGCCCTCTTGACACTTCCCGTCCATCCTGAGCACCATCTAGACTACATTCTTATACTGGGTATAGCTATCTAACCTAGTTCTAATCAATGAAAAGTGATCTCTTTCCAGGCCTGACCAATGAAACCCTTCTACACTCTTTCTCCTCCTGGCTAACTGAGGTAGTGATCTCCAGTGTGACTATGGAAGGCGTCGTAAAGACGGCATGCCTGCCAGCAGCCACAGTCTCTGCACGAGAAGGCTGCCACATCCTCAGCACACCTGCAACACTAACTCATACCTACAGCAGGAAGCCCCTATCTGAGGAGGACCACAGCAGGAAGGGCCCAAGAGCACTTCTACATCCACATCCTAAGAGATTGCAAAATGTTGTGACCAGGGTGTCCAGACACCAAATGCAAGACCTGCAGGGTACAAATGGAGTGAACAGTCAGCGTCTGGGCAAGGGGAGGGCAGACACAGAGAGAGGGAGGTCACAGGTGGCTATTGAAACTAGTGTTGTTGTGCCCAGCTTGGATCAAGCTCATTTGAAGGTTGGAGTTAATGTTCTCATTGATGGCCCTGCCTCACACTTTGGCTCTCACCTCCTTCCTGCCCATGCCCCAGCCCCTGTCTCAAACCCTAGGCCTGGTAACTGGAATCCCATGGTATTCCCCCTGGGCCCTTGGTCACGATGATAGCCAATATTTGGTCTGATGGCCCAACTGGTGTTACAGTTGAGGAAAATCAGACCCAGAAAAAATGAAGGGGCTAATTCATAAAGTCCAAATTGATCTTTCCACCTGGTCTTGGCCAGGGCATACAGTTTCCAGCAAAATCCTGCCTTTTTAATGCCCTGGCCAGAGCCTCCCCAAAGGGACCACGGCTCCCCTCCCTCCCTCTCTTCTGGCAAGCTAGGTTTCCAAGGCTGGCCCTTGAGAATGAAAAGGAGCTGGTTTCTTCTGGTCCCAAAGAAAAACAAGCTGGTCAATTTTCTGTTAGTCCCAAGGCAGCTCCCTACTGCCCTGGAGCCAAGAAGACACTGGCCAGTCTGTGTGTAGGGCTGAGGCTGCAGCACCCACCAGGCGGTAATGACTTCTCGGAGGGAGCTGGCCTCAGCTCAGACCGGTCTGGGTGGGGGGAAGAGGAAACTGAAGACAAAACTGTGCTGGTTCTCGTAAAGGTTTTCTTCTAAAAATAAAGACAGGGTGAGCTTAGTGAGTGCCTGCAGGGATGCCTGAGTGGAGAAGTAGCGAGCCGTGCAGAGGTTCTTCAGCAGGGCAGGCAGACCGAGAACAGAGTGCAAAGCAAGTCTTCTCCTAACGAGACCCGCACCCTGACAAGATCACAGCTTTCAGCTTCTGAAAAATCTGGTTCTGAGAAACTGAAAGCTAGTTTCAAATTTACTAACACAATAAAAAGCAATTATTCAGTTGTGTACTTGACAATTTCAGAAGCACAAGTTTCAGACGAAGATTGATCCAGTGACTCAAACATGGCACCAAGATCTAGTTTATGTCTGTCTTTCTGTTCTTCATGAAATCTTTGGATTGTCAGAATTAGCAAGGAAAAAATACAGGATGTCCATGTAAATTTGAATTTTAGATAAATAATAAATAATTTTTAGTATAAGCATGTCTCAGGCAATATTGGGAACAATCTTATACTGCAAATCATTTATTATTTATATGAAGCTCAAATTTCACAGTCTTTTATTTCATCTGACAATCCTATCTAAGATTAGTACATATTCATTCCCTCTCTCTCTCTCTTTCTGGTGGCTTCTCTGTGTTTGGTTGATGAAAGAGGATAGTTCTTTCCCCAAACCTCAAGCAGACACTTCCTTGCATATTCTTAGGCTTAACTGCCTACTTCTAAGCCAGTTTCTGTGGCTGGGGAGTTAGATGAACTGATTGGCCTGGTAAAGAGGCCAAAGGCCTTTTAAGAAAGGAAGAGTAGAATGAATGGTTGGGGGCACCCAATGGACAGATACTACAGTGGACTTCCCAGTGTTAGCCAGAGAATCCAGGCTCCTCAAGGCTAAAAGATCATGAAAGATCACTAAAAGGTTAGTCCAACCTGTGAAGTCTACCCCCTTTGTAATTTCTCAGTCTTTATGTTCATATCTCTACTGTCAGGGAACTCTCCTCCTTCCAAAGTGCTTATTCCTTCTTTGATCAGCCCTGACTGTTGGAAAATTCTAGCTGAGATCTTTTTTTCTTGTATCTTCCACTTATTAGTTCCAATGCTAACAAGAGGGATCTATCTACAGGGCAGTTTTCTAAACTATCTCTGGATGAATGAGCACCTACCACACGCTATGCCCTGGGTTATGTGCTTTAATGTTGTTTATCCCATTGAATCCTCCCAGCACTCATGAAATAAGTGAGCCCCTATTTCTGGTTACAGAGACTTGGGATTCAAGTCATTTGTTTCCAAGTACACATTCAGCGGTAGAGCTGAATTTGAACACACATCAGTCTGGATCCAAAGCCCACGCCCTGCCTCTTCACTGTGATGAGGGACCGATGGACTTTCCAATATCTGATGACAGCATCCCTGCTCCCTTGCTCTCTAGACTGAACATCCCAGGGGTCTTCAGTCATTAAAGTTGGTGCCCCAGATGGAACATGCTGCTCAGAAGTGATCAGAAAAATAGAGCCTGGCCAGGGGCAAAAGAACTGTGGAGGAAGAGAAGAAGGCAGCCTCAAGGGCTTTATATACAAGTCAGTCATCACTTTATTTTTTTTATTTTTATTTTTGAGACGGAGCCTCAAGCTATCCCCCTGGGTAGAGTGCCATGGCATCACAGCTCATAGCAATCTCCAACTCCTGGGCTCAAGCGAGTCTCCTGCCTCCGCCTACCAAGTAGCTGGGACCACAGGCGCCTGCCACAACGCCCGGCCATTTTTTGGTTGCAGCCATCATTGTTGTTTGGTGGGCCCGGGCTAGGGATTTGAACCCGCCACCTTAGGTGTACGCGGCTGGCGCCTTAGCGGATTGAGCCACAGGTGCTGAGCCAAAAATCACTGGTTTAAATGGTGAAAAGAGTGTTTTGGTGATTTTTTTTGGAGACAGAGTCTCATTCTGCTGCCCTGGGGTTGAGTGCTGAGGTGTCATTGTAGCTCTGTCCTCATGCCTCAGCCTTCCAAGTAGCTGGGACTATAGGTGCCTGCCACAACACCAGGTTGTTTTTTGAAGATGGGGTCTCACTCTTTTTCAGGCTGGTCTTGAGTTCCTGAGTTCAAGCAATCCACCCACCTCGGCCTCCCACAGTTCTAGGATTACAGACGTGAGACCACCATGCCCAGCCCCAGCTAATTTTTCTATTTTAGTAGAGATAGGGTCTCACTCTGCTCAGCCTGGTTTTAAACTGTTGAGCTGGCTCAGTGCCTGTAGCTCAAGAGGCTAAGGTGTGGGTTTGAATCCAGCCCAGGCCTGCCAAACAATGACAACTACAACCAAAAAATAGCCGGATTTTGTGGCAGGCACCTGTAGTCCCAGCTCCTTGGGAGGCTGAGGCAAGAGAAGTGCTTAAGCCCAGGAGTTGGAGGTTGCTGTGAGCTGTGACGCTGCGGCATTCTACCCAGGGTGACAGCTTGAGGCTCTGTCTCAATAAATTAATTAATTAATTAAAATAAACTGCTGAGCTTAAGCTATCCACCCTCTTCGGCTTCCCAGAGCATTAGGGATTATAGGCATGAGCGAAGAAAAAAGAGAGTCTTCTTCAAAATGAAAGCCCTCTGGAGAAAGATTAAAAGGGAGTAGTTAGGTGGTGGCCACCTGGATTTGAATGGGATGGAGAGAAATGGTTGGAATCTGGGGCTATTCAGGACTTGGGAAGGTTAGCATGGATCCAGGTTAACACTCAGGTTTTCAGTAGATGGGGGCTTTAGCTGAGAGAGGAAATGTAAAAAGAAAAGCAGAAATATTGGAGCAAGGAAAATCACGCATTTAGTTCAGTTTGGAAATAAATATGGAGTTTGTGGTGCTGTTCGGAGAAGATGAAGACACAGATGGATATGCTGGTCAGGAGTTCAAGCAGGAGATCCAGGCTAGAGGGAAGAGATTTGGGAATCATTCCGCTAGGGTAGGAGAGGGTATGCGGAAACTGTTCATACCCCTCAGGGTGGAATAGAAGAAGGAAGAGCCTTGGAGAGAAACTGATAAGGAACAGCTCAAGAAAGAGAAAGTAAACCAGAACATCTGACCTCAGTGACCCGTCCTGCTGCTTACTTGAATTTATTTATTGCTCAGGCTGGACTCAAATTCCTGGGCTCAGGGGAGCCTCCCACCTCAGCCTGCTGGGTCACTAGGATTATAGGCATGTGCCACCACACCCAACTTTTTTTTTTTTTTTTGCTTGCCTCACCTGTCTTTTCATTTTTCCTGGTTTGGTTTCTTTTCCCTGGATCCTTCTTCCTCATGCACCAGGTCTGTAGACCTGTAGAGTTAGTTTCCTCAACTGTGATTTATTTATTTTTGTACTCCAGATACCAGGAGTGGAATGTGCTCAATAACTACAAGGTGAAATGTACCCACAGGCATTCCTTTCCTTCTGTTAGGCAAGAGGTCTAGACAAGTTGCCATCCCTTGTTAGAGGTTCTTAGTCTCAGGGACAAGTGACTTTATATAGCTGTGGATGTGAGTCTGATTTTTTTTAAAAGAAGAGCAGAGTGCTTTGAGACGAAACAAGCAGAGTCCCTAGAAAATCTTTCGCCCATGGAGAGACTATTCTACTATTTGCAGCATTTAACAGTCATGGTTAGAAATTTTGGGGACATTCGGGCTTCTTCCATGACCTGGTAATTATGAATTGGGCTGCAATAAACATTCTGATACAAATATCTTTATTGTAATGTGATTTTTGACTTTCCCCCAAGTTTGCATTAATGTACACAGCTATCATTTAATTAAAAAAAAAAATTGGGGGACAGAGCCTCAAGCTGTCACCCTCAGTAGAGTGCTATGGCATCACAGCTCACAGTATCCTCCAACTCCTGCGGTCAAGGGGTTCTCCTCCCTCTGCCTCCCAAGTAGCTGGGACTACAGACAATTGTCACAATGCCTGGCCTTTTTTTTTTTTTTTTTTTTTTTGGTTGCAGCAGTCATTGTTGTTTGGCAGGCCTGGGCTGGATTTGAACAGCCAGCTCAGGTGTATGTGGCTGGTGCCTTAGCCACTTGAGCCACAGGTGCCGAGCCATCAGACTTTTTCTTAAAAGCTTTGCTCTGCAGTATGTAAACAACCTGAGTAGGATAACACCGGTTTCTAGTTTGTGTATATAGAGCATGTATGATACATACCAAGAAATATTTTGATCTTTTGGGTTCTGCACTGTTTTCCCACCAAGCAAACCTGAAATTTTTGTAGCAAGTAGCTTTAGCCAATAAGCTTTGCTACTGCCCAAATTGGGGGTGGGGGGGTGGGGGCGGGATCTTTACTCTTCCTAACTGAATACTATTTCACTTCCACAAATGCGATTATCAGGGCTACATACAATATTACCATTATAATGCTATATCCAGGGGCTTCCACTATGTCAGTAGTATTTTATTGACCTGGATGTTTAGGTGTATGGTTTTGGTTTCTTTTGGCCTTCATGTTTTTATAAATGTCTGAGATTTTATGTGAAGGAAATTAAAAACAAATGTGCATATACTTGTATCTAATTTAGTTAACTTAGATTATTAACTTTTTTCCAGATTCACTGTATTTAAACTACAGAAAGTTAATTTTAAAAGTGAGAAAATGGGGCGGCACCTGTGGCTCAGTCCGTATTGCGCCGGCCCCATATACCCAGGTGGTAAGTTCAAACCTGGCCCCAACCAAACTGCCACAAAAAAATAGCCGGGCATTGTGGCGGGCGCCTCTAGTTCCACCTCCTTGGGAGGCTGAGGCAGGAGAATTGCCTAAGCCCAGGAGTTGGAGGTTGCTGTGAGCTGTGTGACGCCACAGCTCTTTAACGAGGGCAATAAAGACTCTGTCTCTACAAAAAAAAAAAAAAAAAAAAGTGACAAAATGAACTTTTCTCTTAGGAAAATACTACTATTTGTTGTAGTAATATCCTCTCAAAGCTGTTGAAATTCTCTGCCTATTATTCATTCTGAGTTTTGAGAAAAGCTGTGAAAGTCTTTGGAATTTGAGCAGAATTAGAAAAGCTGCACTCTGATTTGAAAGTTTTCTTTGAGACAGTCTCACTCTGTTGGCCTGGAGAGAGTGACCTGGCATCGCAGCTGGCAGAAACCTAGAGTTCCTCTTGCTTCAGCCTTCAGGAGGCTGTGTAGCTGGGACTACAGGTGCTTGCCAAATTGATTAGTTTTTCTATTTTTAGTGGAGATAGGGGGGCTCACTCTTGCTGAGGCTGGTCTCAAACTCCTGAGGTCAAGCAGTCCACCCACCTTGGCCTCCCCAGAATACTAGGATTATAGGCATGAGCTTCCTTACTGAACTTGAGAATTTACTTAAGTAGATTCTTCTCATAGTGCCTTATGGCATATGGGATTTTTTTTTTTTATTTTTTTAGAGACAGAGTTTTACTTTGTCGCCCTCGGTAGAGTGTCGAGGCGTCACAGCTCACAACAAACTCCAGCTCTTGGGCTTAGGTGATTCTGTTGCCTCAGCCTCCCGAGTAGCTGGTACTACAGGCACCCACCACAACGCCCAGCTATTTTTTTGTTGCATTTTGGCCGGGGCCGGGTTTGAACCTGCCACCCTCGGTATATGGGGCTGGTGCCCTTCTCACTGAGCCATAGGCGCCGCCCAAGCATATGGGATTTTTTTTTTGACTAAAGATTTTATTGGAATGAGAGAAATCAATCATATGATACAAACCATTACTCTAAAGCACAACTTTAGAAAGTGTTCTTGGTCATCAGAGTGTCTGATTTTAGTGTCTTATGTATTCCAAATATCCACTGACCTTATCTTAACAGTCAACTAAACAGATGTCAAGAATTTCATGGTCCTTTCCTTCTGTACTAGCTGTTTTCATATGGACTCTAAAAATAGCCAAATATGTGTAGGGTAAAAATATAATATCTGCAAACCTTTTTACCATTTGAGCTGAGCAGCTAGTTATTTGCATATGTATGTTATGAAACCAATAAGGTTGAGATATAGAGAAGAA
Source organism: Galagoides demidoff (assembly GCA_963574575.1). NCBI lineage: Eukaryota > Metazoa > Chordata > Mammalia > Primates > Galagidae > Galagoides > Galagoides demidoff. Next base: position 38,167 of record CAUYQV010050717.1, read on the forward strand.
TCAGTATTTTCAGTTAGAGCTATTGGACCATCTGAGGCAAATTGGGAGGATCATCTTAAGTTGACCACCTGAGGGACTAACAAATTAATCAACATACAGAGGTGGTCAACGTAGGAGACTGAGCCGGCCGTAGTGTTATGTATATGTAGTGCATGTTTGGTCTATGGGAACTAGGTTAACTTAAGGAGGTGGTCAACTATGGAGGGTTCTACTTTATAATGTTAGACTAGTCGCTCATCTAGATGTGGCAAGTTTTCCAAAGTCTAAAACCAATAATCGGGGTTTTTTCTCGCTGTGTAGGATTTCTGTAACTTTTCTTAATCTAGGTAATTAAGAATTAGTCATATAAATAAGTATGGGAATTACACATATAAACATGAAGATATGCATTTTAAAGCATATAATACATTATCACACAAGTTATCACAGAATTTGGAAACCTGTTTACTTGAAGAATAGACTAATAGTCAATTTAGGATTTTTTTTTTTTTTTTTGAGATGGAGCCTCAAGCTATCCCCCTGGGTAGAGTGCCATGGCATCACAGCTCATAGCAACCTCCAACTCCTGGGCTCAAGCGAGTCTCCTGCCTCCACCTCCCAAGTAGCTGGGACCACAGG
>CAUYQV010050720.1:0-14025 GCA_963574575.1 Galagoides demidoff
CGGCATTAGGAAGGTTGAGAACCGCTGGTCTAGAATAAGACATAAAAGTAAATGATTATTTAAAAGGCATAAAATTTGGAATAACATTTTTATTAAGAAATGGATTCTCGGCTCGGCGCCTGTGGCTCAATCAGCCACTTACACCTAAGGTGGCGGGTTCGAATCCCCAGCCCGGGCCCGCCAAACAACAATAATGGCTGCAACCAAAAAATGGCCGGGCGTTGTGGCGGGCGCCTGTGGTCCCAGCTGCTTGGGAGGCTGAGGCAGGAGACTGGCTTGAGCCCAGGAGTTGGAGGTTGCTATGAGCTGTGATGCCTTGGCACTCTACCCAGGGGGATAGCTTGAGGCTCCGTCTCAAAAAAAAAAAAAAAAAAAGAAATGGATTCTCATGTTAGGTCAAAAAACAGAATCCAACCTTATGCTGTGACAAAGCAATAGACCTAAAACAAAGTGCAAAGTTTAAAGCAAATGTTTAAATGTAAAAAGCATCAGTATATGATGATAATGAAGAAACGAAGTGGGGAGGCTGTAAATAGAATTAGGCAGAATTTAAGGAACAAATTAAATGAGACTACAGGACACTGTACGTTGATAAAGACCTTTTTGTCAAAAATATAATTGTCATGAACCTTCATTATGAACCAAATGATATTGCTTTAAAGTCCACAAAGCAATTACTGTTGGAAGTAGAGGATGCGACCCTCAGTAATAAGGGTTATTTTGTAATGTGTCAACGCAATTGCAGAATTCACAAGCTTGCAATTTATATATAAACTTTGGTTTGTGAAAATAAAAAAAAATCTTCTTTTCCAGCATACAAGGAAATATTTTTTAAAATTCCTTTGAATAGCTAAAAGAAAAGCAAATAAATTTTATCTTCTAAAACTAAAAATTAACAAAACAGAAAACCCACCCAAGTACGGAAATTATAAAACACGTCCCTAATTAACTTTTGAGTCTAAGTGGAAATAATACTGCAAGTACAGATGGAGGAAATAAGCATTATCCCAGAACGTAATTATACAATTAAATAGAATGTTCAAATTAGAGAATCTTTACCCTGAGTATCACTTAAGACAATACTAGAACAACCATTCTGAGAGTGGTTTATATAAGATATTTTATAGGCAAGGGTATTCTGAAGTTTCGACATATCTTTTAACTTTACTAGGAGGCTGATAGGGTTTTGGTATTTAGCACCCTGGAGGTGGGGCCTGGTGGGAGGGCTTTGGGTCATGGGGGCAGATCCCCGGAGTCTATTCACTGGAGAGCTTGTTTAAAGGAGCCAAGTACCACCTCTTCCCTCTCTTGTTCCTGCTCTCACCTGTGACACACCTGCTCTCCCTTCACCTTGATTGGAAACTCCCTGCAGCCCTCACCAGAAGCAGATGCCCTGCAGAACTGTGAGTCCAATAAACCTCTTTTCTTCATAAATTACCCAGCCTCAGGCATTTCTTTTATAGCAACGCAAAATGGACTAACCGATGCTGACTTGTCCCTTTCCCCAGTTAAAAAAAAAAAATTACTTCTTTCAATGTGAAAATAAAACAAAAGCAACAAAACAAATCAAAACAAAATACCCAAACAAGAACCAACCCTCAAAAAAAGACTGAAACAGGGCTCATACCTGTAATCCTAATACTCCAGGAGGCCGAGGCACGTGGATTTCTTGAGCTTAGGAGTTTGAGACTAGCCTGAGCAAGAGACCCATTTCTACTAAAAACAGAAAAACCTGCCTAGCATTGTGGTAGGCACCTGTAGTCCCAGCTACTTGGGAAGCTGAGGCAGGAGGATTGCTTTGAGGCTGCTGTGAGCTATGTCAGGGCACTCTACTCAGGGTGATAGAGCGAGACTGTCTCAAAAAACAAAGAAAAAACTGAATCAAGACACCATCGCCACCCCCACCCTATCTTTATGATCTTGGGCCATGCAAGAACATTTTCCAATGCACGCCCTCTCCAGGTTTCCAGTTAGCCAGCCACACATGGTCTCACGCTCCCTGACTGTTTGACTCATTTATATAACCTGACTGGTCCTGTGCAGTTGAGTTTGCAATCTTGACAACGCGAAGAATTTAAGAACATAGAAAGACTGTGGCTCAATCGGCTAAGGCGCCAGCCACGTAACACCTAAGGTGGCGGGTTCGAATCCCCAGCCCGGGCCCGCCAAACAACAATGATGGCTGCAACCAAAAAATGGCCGGGCATTGTGGTGGGCACCTGTGATCCCAGCTACTTGGGAGGCGGAGGCAGGAGACTCGCTTGAGCCCAGGAGTTGGAGGTTACTGTGAGCTGTGATGCCACGGCACTCTACCCAGGGGGATAGCTTGAGGCTCCGTCTCAGGAAAAAAAAAAAAAAATTGGGGCTGGTGATATTCACACTACAGTCTTCAGAAGGCTTTTGCCTTAGAGGGTCTTATTTGATCCTATGTAGATAATTCTTATCATACAGGTGAGAAACTGATTCTTAGAAAGGTAGATACTGTACACAAGCATCTTGCTAATACATACAAGCATGGTGCTTCCAGCCTTATACTTGCTTCTGAAGAATGACTCTTTTCCCTGCCCAGCCTGTGTTTGTGTGTGAGAATTTGACATTTAGTGAGAAAAACCCTTCCTAAGTGCTCAGCGTGTGGAGTATATATATCTTTTTTTCTTGTCCAGTGAGTTGTGAAGTCTTGACCCCCAGCAGCTAATGCTTAATGATGGTACTTCTGCTAGTCTTTAATATTGTTTTTATAAAACAAGCTTGTAACTTTTCATTTTTTTTTTATTTTTAAACAATGTGTTTTTGTTTGGTCTTGATGGTGCTGTTCCTATTTCAGCGAGCCATGTCCTCCAACCGATGAGCAATTGGTTGCAGGGTAAGACCAAGACCTCTCCACCGTCTTTCTGTCTTGATTCCGCTGCTGTTTCTTCTTATAATTGTGCTTAATATTCCTGATTTCCCTCAATGTTGAAGAATGACTAACGAGGCACACAGGCCCTAGTTTGGATCTCACTGCCCCAGCCCTCCCACGAGTGCCTAGACTTCCCTATGGCCCTGCCATTTCTCTACCCCGTTATTTAGCTATCTTATATTACCTGCGAGGCCAAGGCTTGATTGGCTGTCACCGGGCATGTCACACAAACTTCTTCCTCCTCCAGATAGGCATCGGTAGTCCTGTAAGGTTGGTGGGTAAGCAGGAGGGAGACCTGTCTTCCTGTCCCACTGCCACCCTAGAGAAACCTGTGATTATTGCTCCTTGTCTTCATTTTTCAGAGAGGTTTAGTGAGGGGCCTCACCCAAGGGTTGGTCATAAAGTGGGATACTCAGGCTTAGATGCAATTGGATGTGCTTACTAGAGGCAAAAGTGTGCCTACAGAGCTGATGGGGTGCTGTTCCAGGAGGGCAGGGTGGGGTGGGACTATGCTGCCCCCCTTGACAGTGCATCTCCTGTGGGCCTTGGAGGTACACACAGGTCTATGAGTCCCCCCGCAAGGAGGTGGCTGGTGGGGAGAGCAGAGCTGAGCTTCCTTCCAGGCTGTCTTCCCATCCCTTTCTTTGGCTGAGATAGAGAACAAGCCCTGATCTGGAGTGGCTTAACAGGAATAGAAGGTCATGGCCTAATTTTCCAGGTAGACTTTTCTCATCTTCCTGAATGTGTTTCTCTTGAATTTCCAAATTATTTCAGGAATTTTTAGTTTTCGTAACAGCTATTGTCTCATGTAATACATTTATTAGGCCTTTCACCATCAAAACAAAGGAAAAGGGCCCAGATACAGTGGCTCATGCCTTACCCCCAGCACTTTTGGAAACTAAGGTATGATTGCTTGAGGCCAGGAGTTTGAGACCAGCCTGGCAACACATTGAGACCTTGACTCTGCAAAAAAAAAAAAAAAAATTTTTTTTTAGTTAGCCAGGCGTGGTGGCACATGCCTGTATTCTCTCTCAGCTATTGGAAGGCTAAGGCAGGAGTATTGCTTGAGCCCCAGGAGTTTGAGGCTGCTGTGAGTAGATTGTGCCACTGCACTCCAGCCTGGGTGACAGAGCAAGATGCTTCTCCAAAAAAAAAAAAAACAACTGAAAACAACAACAACAACAAAAATTAAAGAAAAGGGGAAAAGGATTTTCACAAATTGTATTTATTTAATTTAATTTATTTATTTGCAGTTTTTGGTCGAGTTTGGGTTTGAACCTGCCACCTCTGGGTCTGGTACCTTACTCCTTTGAGCCACAGGTGCCGCCCTATTTTTTTATTTTTTTGAGACAGTGTCTTAACTATGTCGCCATCAACAGAGTGCCATGGTGTCACAGCTCACAGCAACCTCAAACTCTTGGGCTTAAGCAATTCTCTTGCCTCAGCCTCTTAAGTAACTGGGACTACAGGCACTCACTATAAGACCCAGCTATTTTTTTGTTGTAGTTGTCATTGTTTAACTGACCTGGGCCAGGTTCGACCTCGCCAGCCTTGGTGTATGTGGCTGGTGCCGTAACCCCTGTGCTATGGGAACCTACAAATGTCAGAAATAAAAATCTTTGTCATTTGTTTATATGTGGTTCAATTTGCTGTTTATAAATTATGCCCTTTCCTCTATATCTCATGATATGATTCTGTCTTTGTGCATATTTATCACCAGACACACTATGTAGAAAGTATAAAGACACTCAAAAGTGTTTTTCTTTTAGAGACAGAGTCTCACTTTGTCACCCTCGTTAAGAGTGCTGTGGCATCACAGCTCACAGCAACCTCCAGCTCTTGGGCTTAGGTGATTCTCTTGCCTCAGCCTCCTGAGTAGCTGGGACTACAGGTACCTGCCACAACGCCCGGCTATTTTTTGTTGCAGTTTGGCCAGGGCCAGGTTTAAACCCACCACCCTTCGTATATCGGGCTGGTGCTTTACTCACTGAGCCACAGGTGCCACCCTCAAAAGTGTTTTTCCATCACACATGTAATACTAATACAGCGTAGGCTGGGATTAAGCCTGTAATCCTAGCTCTCTGATAGGCCAAGCTGGGTGAATTGCCTGAGGTCAGGAGTTGGAGACTAGCCTGAGTAAGAGTGAGACCGCGTCTCTAAAATATAGTCAGGTGTTTAAAAAAAAAAAAAAAATATATATATATATATATGTGTGTGTGTGTGTGTATATATATATGTGTGTGTGTGTATATATATATATATAGAGAGAGAGAGAGAGAGAGAGAGAGAGAGAGAGGATGTCAGGTGTTGTGGTGGGTGTCTGGAATCCCAGCTACTTAAGAGGCTGAAGCAAGAGGATCACTTGTGTCCATGAGTTTGAGATTGCTGTTAGCTATGATGCCATGGCACTCTACTGAGGGTGACAAAGTGAGACTCTGTCTCAAAAAAAATAAATAAATAAAAAAGCTACTAAGATAATGAGTAGATTTCTGCATGTGTAAGATTTGTCAAATTAGCAGAGTGGCTGAGCAGCACCCTGCTGACTGCCCCCCCAGGGACTTCTTCTGGCAATGTGACCTTTTTTTTTTTTGTTGTTGTTGTTGCAGTTGTCATTGTTTTAGCTGGCCCAGCCTAGGTTCAAACCACCATCCTTGGTATATGGCTGGCGAGGTAACCATTGTGCTATGGGCACCAAGCCAATGTGACTTTTTTAAAATTGAGACAGAGTCTCATGGTAGAGTACTATGGTGTCATAGCACACAGCAACCTCAAACTCTTGGGCTCAAGCAATTCTCTTGCTTCAGCCTCCCTAGTAGCTGGGACTAAGGTGCTTGCCACAATGCCCAGATTTTTTTTTTTTTTTAGTTTGGCAGGCCTGGGCTGGGTTGAATCTACAAGCCCTGGAGCATGTGCTTGGCTCCCTAACTATTGAGCTATGGGCGCCCAGCCTGGCAATGTGACTTTTAATTTAAACTTTGCATGGCTTTCCAGCTTATTCTCTTCCCAGTGGTGAGCAAAGAGCTTTTTTATTTGACTGTATAATGGCACCTTGGGATTAGGTATTTATAGATGGGAGCTGGGTCCCCACTGCTTGCCTCTGAGAAGCCCAGGACCTGTCCCACAGACAGGCTAACTTAGGTCCCTGAACTGGTGCTTGAGGCCTGGGGCCTGAGGCGCATCTTTGGCTTTTATTTTTTTATTTTTATTTTTTTGTAAAGACAACCTTTTTCTTTTATTTTTAGAGACAAGAGTCTCACTTTATGGCCTCAGTAGTGTGCCATGGCTTCGTCACACAGCTCACAGCAAGCCCCAATTCCTGGGCTTAGGTGATTCTCTTGCCTCAGCCACCCGAGTAGCTGGGACTACAGGGACCCGCCACAATGCTTGGCTGTTTTTTTGTTGCAGTTTGGCTGGGGCCGGGTTTGAACCCGCCACCCTCGGCATATGGGGCCAGCACCCTACCCACTGAGCCACAGGTGCCGCCCGTCTTTGGCTTTTCATGACAGAGCTACAGTTTTTGGTGGGGATTTTTGGCTATCAACAGGAGCATTTGAGCTTTCTGCAGTGGCAGAGGTTATTTTTCTGTTATTTCTGGGGCCCTGGGTGGCAGAGTTGAAAGGTGTTATTTGTTTATCAGGCGTTTCCAACCTGTGGGTCGAGACCCCTTTGTAACAATGAAAATACATCCCGACGTTAGGAAGGTAGAGAACCACAGGTTTAGATGTTGGCAATGGATCAGTTGTTAGAGCAGAAGTGTTTGGTGAGGTTTTAATTCTCCATACCTCTTTTTTTTTTTTTTTTTGTAGAAACAGAGTCTCACTCTGTCACCCTCAGTAGAGTGCTGTGGTGTCACACAGCTCACGGCAACCTCCAAATCCTGGGTCCAGGTGATTCTCCTCCTCAGCATCCCTAGTAGCTGGGACTACAGGCACCTGACACAATGCCCAGCTGTTTTTTGTTGCAGTTTGCCCCGGGGCCGGGTTCGAACAGCCACCTGTGGTATATGGGGCCAGCGCCCCACCCACTGAGCCACTGGCACCACCCTCTCCACACCCTTTTTAAATATCACAAATGTCACCTCAGATGAGAGTTATAGGACAGAGTGAGCCCTTTATTTTATTTTATTTTATTTATTTATTTTTGAGACAGTCTCACTATGTCGCCTTCAGTAGAGTGCTGTGGCATCACAGCTCACAGCTACCTCAAAATCTTGGGCTTAAACGATTCTCTTGCCTCAGCCTCCCCAGTAGCTGGGACTATAGCCTGCCACAATGCCTGGCTATTTTTTTGGTTGCTGTTGTCATTGTTGTTTAGCAGGCCCAGGCCAAGCTCGAACCCACCAGCTTTGGTGTATGTGGCTGGTGCCCTACTTACTGAGTTATGGGCTCTGAGCCGAGTAAGTGTTACCTTGTCTCAGCCTCCCAATTAGCTGGGACTACCAGTGCCCGCCATAACACCCAGCTGTTTTCTGTTGCAGTTGTTATTGTTGTTTAGCTGGCCTGGGTGGGGCTTGAACCTGCCAGCTTTAGTGTATGTGGCTGGTACCATAGGCATTGAACCAGAGTGAGCCTTTCAGTGTTTGAAGAAAGCATATGAGCTGGGCACAGTGGCTCATGCCTGTAATTGTAGCACTCTGGGAGGTTGAGGTGGGAGAATTGTTTGAGCCAAGGAGTTCAGGACAGTCTGAACAAGAGCAAGACCCTGTCTATCCTAAAAATAGAAAAATTAGCGGGGCATTGTGGGGGGTACCTGTCGTCTCAGCTACTGAGGCAGTAGGATTGCTTGAGCCCAGGAGTTTGAGGTTGCTGTGAGCTGTGATGCCACGGCACTCTACCGAGGGTGACAAAGTGAGACTCTGTCTCTGGGAAAAAAAAAAAAAAAGAAAGAAAAAGAAAAAGCATATGATGGCAGCAGCCATGGCTCAGTGGGTAGGGCGCCAGCCACATGCACCGAGGCTGGCGGGTTCAAACCCAACCCCAGCCAGTTAAAACAACAATGACAACTGCAACAACAAATAGCCGGGCATTGCGGTGGGTGCCTATAGTCCCAGCTACTTGGGAGGCTGAGGCAAGAGAATCGCTTAAGCCCAAGAGTTTGAGGTTTCTGTGAGCTGTGAAGCCATAGTACTCTACTCAGGACAATAGCTTGAGACTGTCTCAAAGAAAAAAAAGAAAAAGCATATGATGCCTGTGGTCTAAGACACCGGAATCTTCCCCCTCCAGTTTAATCATTCCAGAGAGCAGTATTCTAGGGAAGGAGAGACCTGCAGTGGGTAGCCAAAGACTGGTAGTGGGTCTTGCATTTCCAGGGGTGTCTGTGACTCTTGTGAGAGGCAAGGAGCCTGTTCTGACCACACCCACCCACTAGGACAGTAAATGGTGTGCCAGTGCTGGAGGGAGACTGGAAACCAGCCTGAGCTCCCAGGCCTGCCAAGACCCACAGCTGTTTGTCTTGCCCTTTTGGGCTGTTGCCCCAGGCTGACTCTAGGACAGTTCTCTTCTAGCCCTGCTTTGTGTGAGGTTGCCTGGGATAAATGGCCCTTTCCTCTGTCTTTGTCAGCCCAGAACTTTTGCTGCTCTGAAGTTGGGCTGCTGCAGCTGCAGTTCAAAACAGCCCTTCCTTTTCTATCACTAAATGGAGGAGTTAGGATGTTGGCCTCTCTCACCCTCACCCAGATGACCTTCAGGAGAGAAGCATGACTGAGGACATATGCTGGAATGTCTTTCCTCAGTGGTCTCTTCTAGAACTCTCCCTGCCCAGTGACAGAATTTGGCCCTGGAGGAGCTGGAGCTGCCTTCCCTAAGACAGTGTAGCCTCCCAGATATTAGAAATAGTTTTCCTGGGCGGAGAGATGAGCATGAGACTTCTCTACTTTCTAGGTCCAAATCAGCCATAGTGCACCTGTGTTTCTAGAATAGAGGCCTCAGAGATAAGAGCCTGCACCTACCAGCCCTTATCCAGATTCCCCCAAGTAGGGGGGATCAGGGTTACAGTGAGGAGACGGGAAGTATACAGATACAGGTCAGAGAGGGGTGAGCGCTCTGCCACAGGATAGCTGTCCCACTCGTATGTGGCACCAGTCTGTGTAGGCTGTGCCTGTGCCATTGGAATAACTGTGATCATAGTGGGTCTGCAGGTTTTGTGCAGTTTCTTCCCTGATAAAATCTGGAAAGTTTAGGCGTTCAGCAGGAGTGAGAGGCTGGAAGCTATGATTTGGGCAAAGTAGTCAGCACCTTGCACGGATGGCTGAGTGCTATTCCCTTGCCCTTTATGTGCCACTGTGGGCCGAGGGGCTAGTGGTTCAGCACACCTGAACACACTTGGGAAGGCTCCTCTCTGCCTGTAAACCTTAAGGAGCAGCTTCTCAGGGCAGTGCTAGCTCTAGCTGATCCTCTTTTTGAAAGCAAACTGCAACTGTTTCTTTCCTGAATTTCCTAAAGCATGTGGAGAAATGACAGCATGTACCTTCAGTCTGTGCTTCTCAGGACTTTTACCTTGTAATTCTGGTGATTCTACATCCCTAACCTGGGGGATTGCTTCAAAAGGGCTCCTAATAGAATATTCCATCAGCGGGGGGGCTGAGCAGCTCCATGAAACCTTCATGTAACCCTTCTTCTCTGGGGCCAATGGGGTATGGTGCTGTGATATTTTGTTAATTTATTTTCATTCTACCTTTTTTTTTTAACTTTAAGGTTTTCAGATGTTATTCTGGCAACTATTTTGGCAACCAAGTCTGAAATGTGTGGCCAGAAATTTGAACTGAAGATTGATAACGTTCGGTTTGTTGGACACCCAACACTGCTGCAGCATGCTGTGGGGCAGGTATGGCACCCTGGCAGATGTGACCCTCCCTAGGCAAGCAGACCTGACCCATCCCAGCTGGGGGGCCTCAGGACTGAGGCTGATGCTGGCCTTGGTGAGGTAACCATGGGCTGGCAGACCCGATCAGGTACTTGCTATGAGCTGTGCATCTTCATAGGCCCTGGGCGTCCAGTGGAGAAAACAACAGGCAGCTTTGCCCCAGATATTTCAGTCCCTGCCCCTAGCTTGTGCTCTTGGCATTCTGGGTCTCTACTGACTATGTCCTTATCGTTTATATGTAGGATGTCTCTTTGCAGAGGGGACAAGAGAATGAACTAACCAGCATCTGTTAGACTCTTGAACTTCCTTCAAAGTAGTGATACAAGCATTTCTTCTTATTAAATGAAGAAGAAGAAATTCTATAGCCTGTGTTTTTATTATTTAGCATTTACTGTTGTGCTAAACCTCTGTGTTCCCTGATGAATCAGTGTCACAGCACTGAGGAGTGTCAGCAAAAAGGAATACATTGTTCCCCAGGAGGACTTGTATACCAGAGCCTACCAGTCAGCTCTTTGTATGCAGGGAGGATCTAAGATAGCATCACACAGATTCTGAAGGGTTTCATGTGACAATGTAGGATTTATCTATATGTATATGATGTAGAAATTCTGTGAGTTTCCTGTGTTGTAATTTGCAAACCTCAATGAGTAAGCCTATGGAAGGAGCTTCTGAGGCAATTGGATGTGTTTGACCTCACAGATAGTGCCCTTCTTTTTTTACCAGGCCCCCCATAGCTGGAGTCCAGACCCCTGTCTGAGTGATATCCATTCGTGCCCTGTATAGCGCTAGAGATACTGGCAGGGGCAGGGGTGTGTGTTGGGATGGCTGTGGCTCTCACTCCCCCTGGTGACAACACTTGTAATTGACCCAAGAGCTCTGTGTTGCCCCCTTGTAATGCTGCTTTTGAGTGCCTTGGTTGAGGGACCAAAAGCACAGAGATAAGTACATGCAACTGTCTTACCAAGGCCTGCTCAGGCCTCTGCTGGCCATGAGCATTGTCATATTAACTTGTTTTGAGTACTTGTCGCACCTGATAGGTAGGTGCAGGATACACTGGGGATAGCAGGGGTGGGTCGGGGGTGGGCCTGGGTCCCTTACCCATTCGCACCTTCTATATCCCTTCTCTCCTGGGCATTGTCAGCTCACTTCTGTGGACTGGTTGGTCAGAGCACTGACCTCTTCACTCTAGTCATAGTTATGATTCTGTGTCCAACAGGCACACCTCTAGAGCAAAGTTACTAGTTGGTTTTCAAAGACCTTGGGGCTCTGTTTTTTTCTGTTTCTGCTATATTCTGGGCCCTTTCCCATGCTGAAGTGGAGCAGCTCTAAAGAGCTTTCCCTGGAAAGTTATAGTTCTCAGTTTATTAGAATTATGTTTCTTTTACAGGTCTCCAAAATAGATCCATCCCCAAAGAGGGAGGCACCTACTATGATTCTTTTCAATGTGGTATTTGCACTGAGGGTGAGTATTTATATACATAGCTTAGATCAGGGAGGAGGGTGAGGGAAAAGCAGCTGTCTCTGATGACTGTGCTGTTGCCTAGAGCTCAGTCTGTGACAGGGTATGCGCTGGCCCACCTGAGGCATAGGCAGAGTCTGCCTGACTGTTTACTTCTTTTTGTTTTGGTAAAATACACATAACATCATTTATCATTTTAAAGTGTACAGTTTGATGCCATCAGGTACATTTATCATGTTGTGAAACCATCACCACTATCTAGATTCAGAGCATTTTCAACGCCCCAAAAGGGAACCCTTGTACCTATTAGCAGATACTCTCCATTCTCTCCTTTCCCTCCTAACCCTGGAAACTACTAGTCTGCTTTCTGTCCCTGTGGATTTATTTATTCTGCATATTTCATATAAATGAGATCATACAGTACACAACCATTAGTGTCTGTGTACTTGGCATATTTTTGAAGTTTATCTGTGTTGTAGCATGTATCAAGATGCTATTCCCTCTTAGGGCTGAATAATATTCCTTTCTGTGCATTGACTTCTCTTTGTTTGTCTGTTGGTAGACATTTGGGTTGTTTCCATATTTTGGTTATTATGTACAGTGTTGATGTGCACATTTGTGGACATGTTTTTGTGTGGACACATGTTTTTATTCCTCTTGGATATAGACACTTAGGTGTGGAATTGTGGGGCATGTGGTAACTCTGTGTTTAGCCTTTGGAAGAACCACCAAAGCGTTTCCCACAGAGGTGTCATTTAACATCCCACTAGCAATGTGTGAGGGTTCTAGGGTTTTGGTGTCTTTACCACCATCGGTTATTTTCCATTTTGTTGATTAAGCCTAGTTGTTTCTTAAAACAGCCCAGGTTCTGAGGTTGTTCTCACCACTTACAGGAAATGTAACTGGTAGAAAGCCTCTTACAACATAAGGATCCAAATAAACAGAAAATGTACCCCTGGGTAAGGACTGGCTTATGTTATGAAGAGACTCTGAAATACCTAGGAAATTTGTATTCAGTGATGGTTAAATAACAGAATTCTGAACTATCTCACTATCAGTTTTTACCAAAGAATCCAATAGTTTTTTCTAGCTGGGCATATGTGATTTGCGCAGTGGCTTACATACAGAAAGTGACAGCAAGGAGTTAAGTAGATCTCAGTGACAAAGGACAGTGTATTCTCTGACATCCTGCACTATTGGATACCATTCTTGCCTTTAATGCTGAGAGGTGTAATCAATAACAAAAAAAAATTAGACACCATTCTAAATTTCAAAGTGGTTTTTTCCCATCAATGCTTATTTGGTTTGGAGACCATAGGTCTCAATGTAAATGGTTCAAAATCCAAACAATGATAAAGAGAAACTATTTTTAAATGGAGCTTAATTTCTTTTAGAGACAGAGTTTTATTTTGTTGCCCTCCATAGAGTGCTGTGGCATCACAGCTCACAGACCTCCAGCTCTTGGGCTTGGGCGATTCTCTTGCCTCAGTCTCCCAAGTAGCTGGGACCACAGGCACCCACCACAACGCCCAGCTATTTATTTTTTAAATTTATTTATTTATTTTTGAGACAGAGCCCCCAGCTATTTATTTTTTAAATTTATTTATTTATTTTTGAGACAGAGCCTCAAGCTGTCCTCCTGGGCAGAGTGCTGAGGCATCACAGCTCACAGCAACCTCCAACTCCTGGGCTCAAGCAAGTCTCCTGCCTCAGCCTCCCAAGTAGCTGGGACCACAGGCGCCCGCCACAACACCTGGCTATTTTTTGGTTGCAGCCATCATTGTTGTCTGGCGGGCCCAGGCTGGATTCGAACCCGCCACCTTGGGTGTACATGGCTGGTGCCTTAGCCACTTGAGCCACAGGCGCCGAGCTGCCCAGCTATTTATTGTTACAGTTTGGCCAGATCTGGGCTTGAACCTGCCACCTTTGGCATATGGGGCTGGCGCCCTACTTACTGAGCCACAGATGCCGCCCAAAATGGAGCTTAATTTTTATTTTTATTTTTTTTTGAGACAGAGCCTCAAGCTATCTCCCTGGGTAGAGTGCCATGGCTTCACAGCTCACAGCAACCTCCAACTCCTGGGCTCAAGCAAGTCTCCTGCCTCCACCTCCCAAGTAGCTGGGATCACAGGCGCCTGCCACAACGCCCGGCTATTTTTTGGTTGCAGCCTCATTGTTGTTTGGCAGGTCGGGACTAGATTCGAACCCGCCACCTTAGGTGTATATGGCTGGCGCCTTAGACACTTGAGCCACAGGCGCCGAGCCATGGAGCTTAATTTTTAAGATTGGCTCAGTTTGTTGATAAATAAAGACCTACATATTAAAACAAAAGGCTTTTTGTTTTGTTTTGTTTTTTGAGATAAGAGTCTAACTTTGTCACACTTGGTAGAGTGCTGTGGCATCATAGCTCACAGCAGCCTCCAATCAACTCCTGGACTTAAGCAATTCTCTTGCCTCAGCCTCCCAAATTGCTGGGACTATAGGCACATGCCATAGTGCTGGCTGTTTTTTTTTTTAGAGATGAGGTCTTGCTCTGGCTCAGGCTGATCTCAAACCTGTGAGCTCAGGCAGTCCACATGCCTCGGCCTCCCAAGTGCAGCAAAAGGCTTTGTTAATGGTGGTTGTTCTTGTGGTATAAGATTCCAGGAGAGGATCTTCACTTTATGCTTTTTTTTTTTTTTTTGAGATGGAGCCTCAAGCTATCCCCCTGGGTAGAGTGCCATGGCATCACAGCTCATAGCAACCTCCAACTCCTGGGCTCAAGCGAGTCTCCTGCCTCCGCCTCCCAAGTAGCTGGGACCACAGG
>CAUYQV010050723.1:0-10202 GCA_963574575.1 Galagoides demidoff
GCGTCTGTGGTCCCAGCTACTTGGGAGGCGGAGGCAGGAGACTCGCTTTGAGCCCAGGAGTTGGAGGTTGCTATGAGCTGTGATGCCATGGCACTCTACCCAGGGGGATAGCTTGAGGCTCCGTCTCAAAAAAAAAAAAAAAAAAAATATATATATATATATAGTTCCTAACATATAATAGATTTTCAATATTTGCTGAATGAATAAAGGACGCATCCTCTGTGACCTCTGCTTCGGTATCTGTAGAACAGGGACAGCACTCTGTCCACCTCACAGGGCTGCTGTGGGGATTAAATGAGGAAGTACAGGCAGAGCCTGTAACACTTTGCAGTAGCTATTGTCATTACTCATAATGATACTGGCAGGACTTGCAAGTGAGCGTTTGTATGCTTTGATGCTTGAGTAGTGGACTGCTCTGATTTGATACCAAACTGAAAGGGCCATTCTGCCCTTATGACTTTTGGGTTAAGCTGGCTACTCTGGAATCAGCTCTGGGGATTGCTTAGAAATAAGCAAAGTATCCATATTATGCTTTAAGTTCAAACGCACCTTCCTGGACAGCACAGAAAGCAGATTTCCTCTTGGGCTTTCCTATAGCCACTCTCACCTTTACCCCAAGCATGATTCAGGTCTTATAGGCAAGAAGAGAAGCCATCAGTCTGATTTCCACTGATTTTCTGTGCTGACTGTGGAGGCAAGTGGTGAGGGCATGTCAGTTTCCTGCTGCTGCTGTAACAAATGACCACAATACAAGTGGATCATCTCACAGTTGTGTGGGTCTGAAGTCCAGCATGGGTCTCACTGGGCCAAAATCAAGGTGTAGGCCAACCTTTGTGTCTTCTGAGGCTCCAGGGGAGGATCTGTTTGCTGTGAGAATTCAGTTCCTGTCGTTGTAGAACTGAGGTCATGTTTCTACACTGACTATCAGCTGGGGCCATCCCAGCTTCTCCATTACATCACTTGGCTCAGGGCCCCTCCTTCACCTACAGAGCCAGCCATAGGGGCCAAGTCCCTTTTCCTACTTCCATCCTTCTCTGATCAATCATGGACTTGACTAGGTAGGCTGGGCCACCAGGATAATCCATGGTCCTCTCTTCATCTCATAGTCCTTAATCTTACTCATATCTACAATCAGTCCCCTTGGTCATATGCATAACACATCAACAGTCCTGGGGCTTGCACAGAGACATCTTCAGGGCCACTATCCTGTCTACTGCTGGGGTAGACAGCTGTGGAATGGAAACAACTTCACAAATTATCTATATAACATTTTAATTTTCAGGGACCTGAAGCCAGGTCCCTGGCCCCCTGATCTGGTCTATAAGCCAGTGACCCAATTTTGAAAACACCTGGACCCCTTCCCCACTATACTCACTGCATCTCCTGAGCCACCTGTGCCTCCTACCTGCACAAGCTGGGCCCTGGGAGTGGCCAGTAGGTTGAGGGTACAAGAGAGCTTCCGGAAGAAGTGCTGTCCAGCCTCCTCGAAGCCAGTGTTCCTGGTCCACTCCAGAAGCTGTTGCAGGCGGGCAGAGGCCTGGACTCCTCTGGGCCAGTGAAAGCAGCTCAAGGAGGGGCCTGAGAGGGAATGAAAGCAGGAAGGTAATACTCTGGTCACCGAGGGCAGGAAAGATATGAAAAGTTGCAGCAATTTTCAAGGCAACTGGCCAGCTCAGATCTCCCTATACCCCCAGCAGCAGTCCTTGGCTGAAAGTAACTGGTGCCCCTGACACCCAGCAGGTAAAGGAGGAATGTCAGCTCAGGAAAGCAGGATAAAAGGTCAGAGTCTTTAAGGCTGGATATTCTTGGGTTGCACCCTGGCTCTGACTATTGTGAGATAGTCTGATGACTTCTCTGGGCCTGTTTTCCTCCCTGTCACAGGAAAAGGGACCCATGCAGACCTCTCAGCTACGGCCTCTCTGAAACCTGAAGGAACCATAGCTCTCACAGGACATGCTCTGAGTGACATGTCCCACCTTTGGGCCTCAGCCTCCCTCCACCCTGACTATGGACTCCAGACCCTCAGAAAATAGGATTCCCCAGCCACAGAAGAGCTGTCCCCCAGGAGTCACTGTAGGAATGAGTTCCTGGAGCCCACTGTGGGCACTCAGCCCTCACCCCTGTCGAGGAGCTGGTTGAGGAGCAGAGTGCCGGAGAAGAAGAAAAGGTAGGAGAGCATCTGTGAGGCCACCTCAGGGTGCACCTGCAACTGCCGCAGGAGGTCCAGGGCCGCCTGGTACACGGACACGACGCGGCGTAGCTCCTCAGGCAGCTCAAGGGCAGAGCTCCAGCTCTCCCTGCATTCTGTTTGGAATGGGGGGCATTCCAGAAGGGCTGGGAGGCAGACGTACAGGGACTAGGGGCAAGAGAACAACAGCCTCTCCAGGGTACTGCTACCTAGGAAGGAAAGAACCCCGCCACCCCACAGCACCCACTGTGCCAGCTGCGGCTCCTTCCTCTGTCTGGTGGGGAAACCCCAAAAGAGCTGCCTCCCAGGGCTGCTGGGAGCAGAGACAGGATGTGGCCAGGGCATCTGCTAAGCCAAAGGCTCAAAAGACCTTGGGAGGCACTCAGAGGCAGCACTTAGAGGGATGGGGTTCAGCCCAGGGGATGGAAATAGCCCTGTGGGCCCTGCAGGGGGAGAGGCCACCTCCTAGGAGAGCAGCTCCCAGTACCCCCGATGTACCCACAGCTGCTCAGAGACAAGGAGACCAGTGGCACCTCTGACACCAGTGGTTCTGGAGGGCAGCAGCACTACAACCCTCATGTCCCACACTGGGCCTCTCTCTGACCCTCAGGACATGGAGGGAGGCACGGGGTATGTTTCAAGGGGCAGGATCGGGCAAGTGGGGGGCAAGCTGGGAAAGAGCCATGAAAGGGCTGCACCTTGGAGATGTAGTAGACACACTGCTGGAAGGCATATAGCACCACCTCCTCCAGCATGGCCATGGCCTCCTCACTGGCTGTCAATGTGCAAGAGAACAGCGACTCCTTGGATCCTACAGGGAAACAACACCAATAGTCACACCCAGACACAGTGGGCACACACCTGCTGGGCAGCAGCCACTCTGCCATCCACCAGGTCCCCCTGAAGGTACCAACTGATACCCTCACCAGGCTTGCCTCCATGAGGTGGTGAGCCATGGTAAACTAGCCCTAGGCTGTGGCAGTGCTCAGACAGACATGCCTGCGCCCTCCTGAGGGGCAGAGTCTCAGGAAGACAGATGCTACACAGGCAGCTCCATGCCCCCACAGACCCCCAAGTGGGTCAGAAGTTTGTTAATCCACATGTACAAATGAGTTTTCTGTCCTGACCAGCTGTGCCTGCGATTGCAGGTTCTTACCCCCCTGCCCCGCATTCCATTTCTCACTTGGGACATAGGGCAAAGAGCGTCACTCCTTAGAGTAGTAGTATTCTTTCAAGAGAAAAGAAACCCATACTACCTTCCTCTCACAGAGACACTGCTGGGAAGATGCTGCTGAATCTTTGGCCTGCCAGACAGGGCTTGGCTCTGGGTGGAAAAAGTGGGTGCAGCTGAGGCTGAGACGGCAGGCTCAGGGGTAGCCCTGCCATCAGGGTTGGAAGCAGGAATCAGTGGATTCCTTCCCTTTGGGCAGGGGCTCCCATAAAGCAAGAGGTCCTCACCAGGGTGAAGTCTCACCTTGGGCCTTCCAGAACATGAGGGGGCACCCTGGTGGTCTCAGTGGGTGGGGTCCTACAGGCTCTTAGGAAGGCACCCGGACAGGACACCAGCTGTCTTGCCTCTGTGCTTCCTCATCCCCTCAGATCCCTCCTTATATGAAGGTATGGACCACCAAGTATTTCCAGAAGACTCACACCATCAGGACCTCCTGTCAGGCCCATGGGGGGCGCTCTGGTCTGCAGGACATTTTGAGCTGGGCCTCCTTCCCACATGACCAGGCAGCCCTGCTGTCAGACAGATTGCTAGGGGATCACCAGCAACTCAGAGGCACAGAAGCGGACCTCTACCTCAGCCAACAGCCACACAAAGCACGTGGACATGTTTCCACTATCTTCATTTTGCTGCCCTGCCCCCATCCACCAAGCCCAGTCTGTGGGCTCAGTCCCCTAGAACCACCAGGTCTCTTGCTAGGGGCTGGCCCAAGGAGTCTCATTTGCTGCCTGCAACCTCCCCGGGCAGGGCCTGGCGGGGCAACAAGCTCTTGGGCTCTTTGCCAGCTGCAATGCTCCTACCTTCCTTCAGAGAAATGCAAGGCTGGCCCAGACCACTGACCAGAAGGAGAGTCAACCAAACAGATTCACAGCCGAGCCAAGACCATGCCACCTGCCATAGGGCCATTGGTAGGGTAAGTGCCCTGACCACATGTGGCTCCCTAGGGCAAGGGGAAACACTCAAGGGGAAGGGGCTGTAGGGATGGCAGGAGAGGCAGGCGGGGCTTGCATAGGATGGAACCTCCGAGATGCTCCCATCCATGGTGCCAGCTCCATCAGGATTTCTAAGTCATTGACACCCCCAGACCTCTGAGAGGACCTGCAGGCCTGTAATCCCTTCCCCACTTCCTATGCCCTAGGACTGGGCACCCCTCTGGGGCGTGAGGAAACAGCCCCGCCCCACAAGGTAAAGGCACTGAACCTCAGCCAGGAGAGAATACTGGAGAATCCTAAATGGATACAACAAATGCTGTCTCCTCCTGAGATGGGCGGATAAGGCCTCCTGGGTAACAGCTTTGGACAAAAACATGTTTGGGGAATGATGAGACAACAGCCATCTCATCAGCTTTCAGGACATGACAGATGTTTTTAGAATTCTTCCCAAGACATTTCCTGCAGAAGGTCAGTGGGCTACTGACCTCCCCTTCGCCCTCTAGTGGATGCTATTTTCGTTCGGGTTGTCCAGCTCCTGTTTTGCCCATGACACCCAGACCCTGTGGCATCCCTTAGAAAAGTGGTCTCCTGAGAAAGGCAGGGTGGACAGAAGTTCACTCTCTTATCCCCATTGACTGGGCTCAACAATACCAGGCCCCTGACCAAAAATAACTTCCTCCCCAAGACCACTGGCGGTGGCTAAGGCAGCCAGGGCAGCATTTCTCATGAAAAGCAGCCAAGGCAGATCCCCAGACAAGGCTCAGCTGACTGCAGCAGGGGGGCAGGTCTCTGACATAAAGCTGCTTGGAAAGGGCGTCAGCAGGAGACTTGCCCAGATGTGGAGCCCAAAAGTCATGGAGGTGGGGAAGCCAGTGCCCTGAGTTAGCTCTTTCTTTAAAAGCCAGGACAAAAGGGATTTCCTTGTCATTGTCCCCCTGAACTGTTCTTGGCCCTGGATGATTAGCTGGGGCCCAGGTGCTCCTAGGCCAATGTCCACTTCAGAGGGGTCTCTGACACTTTAGAACCCTCCTGCTGCTACAATACCGGCTGGGCAGCTGAGGTCCTCGAGGACACCAGTGCTGGACTCCAGGAAGGACTAGTGCCCCAGGGGAGGCCCAAGGGGCCAGATGGCTGGATATGGCCCTTGCTTTGGAGACTTATGCAAGTGCAGTCATTTAGGTCACATTTCAGAGTGGGGGAAAACCAGAAGAAAGATTTGCTTTAGACCTAGGCCCTGTGGACAGGGAGAGGCTGCCTTTCCCTGGGAGGGCCAGTGGTTGCCTCACACATCTGCTTAAGAGGACAATATCAAAGACCACAGGCCTCGAATTCCCACCAGGACCGGGGAGGATCCATGCTGAGGGCCACACTTCCCTACATGATCCACAGAAGCCCAGGTGCCAATGGCCCAGAAGCACCCAGAAAGGTCCCACTACCCCCTTCTCTGTGGAGAGGTGATAAGAACCCCCCACTGACCAGAAGTAGCATAGACAGATCCCAGCTGGCTCTGCCTCCCTCACAGCATGCCCTCACCCCACAACCCAAGACCCACTGTCCACCCCGACACAGGGCCTAAGGATCAGCCCCCAGAGGCAAAGCAGGATCCTATCCTAACCACACTCCTACCATATGGTCACTGCACAGATGCCTCAGCCCCTCCTCAGGAAATCTTCCCCGTGGGGCACAGCAGGAACTCAACATCCATGAAGAAGCCAGGCCCAGGACTTCACGCTGGCCTTATGTGCTCATAGCTCTTTGAGTTGGAGCCACAGCTGTCTCCTGGGGATACAGCTGAGTACACAGAGACACTACAGCTTCCAGCAGATAATGACCATGGGAGCACCTTGGCCAGGCCCCATCTGGCTCGAGGGTGCCTCGAGGCTCAGAGATGTAGTCTGAGAGCAGCTCTCAATGTGCCCAGGCCCTCCCAAGGCAGGGCCACTGAGCCATGTCTGCTCAGGAACCTCTACAGCACCTGGAAGGGCCTGAACAGCCTGGAGCTCCACAGAGGTGAGGGGCGGGGGTGACTACAGCAGAACAAAGCTATGTAGGGGCACAGCTAAGGCTACCCACGTGAGGCCCAAGTCCCTGAGGGCCTGTCCTCAAGTGATCCTATGTTCCTTTCAGCTCTGTCCCAGGGTCTCCGGGCCTTTTCCAGGCCTACCCCTTGGGAGACACAGCCACCAAAATCCTAACCCAGCCTCAAGGCCCAGCCCCAATGCCACCTTTGTGAAGCCCTCCCAGACTGCCCTGGTCAGGACTGTTCTCTCTTAGTGCTTTTAGAACACTTCCTACTATATTTCAGAAACCTCTAAATGCATGTTTTCCCACATTTAATCTCTGAGCCGACACAATTTACCATTTTACAAAGATGACTGGCAACATTCTTCCTTTCTGAAATCACGGTGCACCTTATAGGGATGGTGGCCCACTGCATTCGGTTCATGTGTCTCCCCTACTGAATGACCAGCATACCCACCCACCCCCACCTTCCTGCAAGCAGAACAGAGTCGGAATGCAGTCAAGGTGATGCCACCACTCAGACCATATGGGATGAGGGGACAGATGGGATACCCGCAGACCATGGCTGACAGGTCCCAGACTCACCCAAACTACCAGTGCTGGCCCCCAAACAACTGACACGCCCCAGCCAGAAGCTCAGAAAGCCCTGGTACAAATTCATCCCTGTTATCAAGGCTAGCTCTGGCAGGGGACAGTGAGAAGCTACCACACTCACTGGGCTGGGGACACCAGTGTGGCCACCAGTAGTACCAGCCATACCTGTGATGTCCAGCTGCTCCTCTATGCTCTGCATGTAGAGTGGACATTTCTGCTGGATAAAGTACAGGAGCTCGATGGAGTTAGACATCCAGAAAAGAATGTGCTGCAGGTCTGGAACTAGGTCAGTCATGGTAAAGCTGGCCGATGAGATGGGCTCCTGGCTACCAAGACAGAAAGACAGGTATGCTCAGCCCTAGCTCCCAGGAAGGCTGAATCTGCTTCCCTGTCCACATAAAGAGGCTCATTTTAATGCTCACAAAAACCACTACCACTGCCAAACTAACAAAGCTAGGCTGAGAAGTTACAAATACACCTGTGTACCCATTCAGCATCCGCCCATGACACCCAACAGAACAGCAGCTTCTACAAACCTACCAGAAGGACAGCCATTGCCAAGGCCATCAGTAAGTAAGACACCCTGGTAAGTAAGCTATTGCGAGTCTTTTCTCTTGAAATCAGATCATAAAGTGGCTGTGAACATTCAAAGAAAGAGTGTGCAAATTTGTCTGTGCACATGGCGGGTGGGTGGAGGGAGATATAATCCAGAGTTTTTATTAATAGATCGGAAAATAGGAGTTTCAGGTATTATTTAACAAGGTAATTCTAAGAGGAAACAGTAAGGGAACTACTCTGGGAGGTGCACAGGCAAGACTAGCCACCTTTACTACAGTGGGAGTCAGAGGGTAACACATGGTGGGTGAGGCAAGAGGCCTAAGTGATGCCTGTTACTGGAAGGTGCAAAGGGGTCCTTTGAAACCCCAAACTGGCCTGACTCAGCTCCCTGAGGCTGCCTCTGAGACTGCATGAGGGGGCCAGCCCAGGTTTCCACCATAGCACAGTGGGTTCCTTATCTCAGGTACATTGTCACTCTGGTTAATTAACACAGAAGGAGCTCAAGCCTGCCCTGCCACCTCTAGCTCAGTACTCCCTTTCTAGGAAACAGTGTCAATGTCAGGGTCACGGCCTCCCTCACCAGCAACCTCCAGGGCTGACTTCAGAGCTCTCCAACCACTCCTGCATCTCAAGGGACCAGCACCAGGGTGTATCTCTGCCCACTGCCCACCTTGCTACCTTGTGATTTGAAATTGCCTCTTCTTGTCCTAACCTAGCTTCTTGGCACCTGAGAGATGGATATGGAATGGCTAGGTGGAGATCCCTGCATAATTCCTTATTTTCTTTTCTTTCTTTTTTTTTTTTGTATTAAATCATAGCTATGTACATTAATGCAATTATGGGGTACAATGTGCTGGTTTTATATACAATTTGAAATACTTTCATGAAACTGGTTAACATAGCCTTCACATTTTCTTATTGTATTAAGATATTTATATTCTACACTCAGTAGATTTAACACATACTCTCATTTTAAAATGCCAACTGCATGTCTCCTGCACAAGATTACTGTCTCCTCAATGTGTCAACTCAGTGCTAAGCCATTGGACAGACTTTGGTGACACCTGGGACAGAGATCTCACAGCTCAGCTCATGTGCTCATCCACACATTTCCACAGGCCCATCTGGAGGGTACTTTTTGAGATTTGTACCCCTCAAGCAGTGAGTAGACAGGGTCATCCGTAAACAGATCATACCACCCACAGCTTTGCCAAAGTGAGGAGGGCACCCCTGATACCTGATCCCTGCCCGGCATGGGGGCTCCCCACCTCCTCAGTGTCCCTTCCTGGTAGCATGCTCAGGGGCAAGCTGGTGCACAGCTATGAAGTTGCCAGAGTGACCACTGTGTGCCTAGTACTAGGAGTCTGTGCACAACCTGGGGTTCCTGGAGAAAGAACCAAACCCACAGGAAAGGCCATGGGATCTATGAGTGGCTGATTTGTGAGGCCAACAGAAAAGGACCAAAGCTTTCTCCTCCTCCCTGTTCCTTTCCTAGCTGAGCAGCCACTGGGGCCAAGGGGAGAGATGCAGGCTCTGTCCCAGATCCTCCCTGATGCCTGAGGTTTGCCCTGTTCTCTATGATGTAATTTCACTTTTGTTCACAATGTCCCACTCTCTCTGTCCCACTCCCAGGGAGGGAAGCAGCAGGCCTGAGATGGTCTCTCCTGTGTCTGCAGCTAAGTGGGTCTGCCAGGGGCCAACACCTGCACACTTATCTCAGGTAGAGCAGTGTCTTCTCCTTTCTGTCCGCTCTGGACACTGGCTTGAATTACACATATGTATGTAGATAGGCATAAAGAGTTTTATAGAGTTTGAAAAGGATTATTTAACTCTTTAGAGTCTAATTTCATTTGGTTCTCAACATTTATTGCCTTCTCAATTGCACCCAGAAGTCAAGGGTAGACATGGCTCTATCAGAAAATAAGCCATCAGGCTTTGCCAACTGGAGTTTCAGTATCAATACAAGCATGGCCAACACTGAGTGGATGTGCCACCTGCCAGCTCTGGGCCTAAAGAATAATAGAGATTCAGCCCAGCCTGCCAAGGCTTGTTGGAACAACAGAGAGGGCCTGGTGGGAAAGGACGACCTTGTGTGAGCCCAGAAGTCCCAACGAAATGAGAGCAGAGAGGGCACAGGGCACTCTGACAGAGCATCAGGGACAGAAACTCAGAGGCCTGAGGCAGGGCACCCATCCTTGGGGAGGAGAGGGCAAGGGTCAGAAGTCTCCTAAGCGGTATTAGGAAGGGAATGGCACATGTGGCCAGTGCACTGGAACCTGCCCCTAGTAACCATAGCAGTAGGAACACATGGGGAGCACCAATGGGTGTGCAGGGATGCCAGGCATGTCTGCTGTGTCAATTAGGAGAGGAAGGAGGTGGCTTGGCCCCTTTGGCTCAATCGGCTAAGGCGCCAGCCACGTACACCTAAGGTGGTGGGTTCGAATCCCCAGCCCGGGCCTGCCAAACAACAATGATGGCTGCAACCAAAAAATGGCCCAGCGTTGTGGCAGGCGCCTGTGGTCCCAGCTACTTGGGAGGCGGGGGCAGGAGACTCGCTTGAGCCCAGGAGCTGGAGGTTGCTATGAGGTATGATGCCATGGCACTCTACCCAGGGGGATAGCTTGAGGCTCCGTCTCAAAAAAAAAAAGGAGAGGAAGGAGGCAACAGTGATGGTGCTACA
>CAUYQV010050724.1:0-12334 GCA_963574575.1 Galagoides demidoff
AACTCCTGGGCTCAAGCGAGTCTCCTGCCTCCGCCTCCCAAGTAGCTGGGATCACAGGCGCCCGCCACAACCCCCGGCCATTTTTTGGTTGCAGCCATCATTGTTGTTTGGCGGCCCGGGCTGGGGATTCGAACCCTCCACCTTAGGTGTAGGTAGCTGGCGCCTTAGCCGATTGAGCCACAGGTGCCGAGCCAAGACATTGTATCTTATTAAAATACCACTGCTGTCATCTTCAAGTATGAGTTGGACACTTCCCACCTATAAGGCTTTGTTCAGAATAACGTTATGTGGCTATAAAAAATGAAGATGCTGTTCAAAGCATAGTAAGTAACAAAAGAAAAATATAAAATCATTGCTCAGTGCCCATAGCTCAGTGTTTAGGGCTCTGGCCACATACACCAGGCTGGCGGGTTCAAACCCGGCCCAGCCCTGCTGAACAACAGTGACGACTGCAACAAAAAAATAGCCGGGTATTGTGGTGGGTGCTGTAGTCCCAGCTAACTTGGGAGGCTGAGGCAAGAGAATTGCGTAAGCCCAAGAGTTTGAGGTTGCTATGGAGTACACAGAAGCTAGGGAGAAGGATTATACATATAGAACTTACCTGTGTGATCACAGACCATCTATGGAAGGAGACCCAAGGAATTGGTCTCAGGGGGGTCTCTAGGGGAGGGGATTTTGGTAGCGAGGACAGGGATGGGAGAGGGATTTCTTTTCATTGTGTGTGCTTTTTTTTTTTTCAGGAAATATAATTTTCAACTATGGTTTAAAAATATATGATGTAAATTTTGTCATTTTAAACTATTTTAAAGTGTTCCATTCAAGTAGCGTTAAGCCCCAAAGTTGTGTATCCACCACCACTATCTCCAGAACTTTTTCATCATCCGAAATGGAAACTCTATGCCCATTAAACAATAACTCCCCATTCCCTTCTTCCCGCCTCAGCCCTTGGCAATTTCTATTCTACTTGTCATTTCTATGAATTGACTACCCTAGGGATCTCATGTAAGTAGAACCATGTGGGATTTGTCCTTTGGTGTCTGGCTTATTTCACGTAGCATAAGGTCTTCAAGTTTCATATGTGTTGTAGCAGGTATCAGAACCTCCTTCTTTTTAAGGCTGAATATTATTCCATTGCACGGACTGTGCATCACAGATTTTATTTCCCCTTTTGTCTGTTGACAGTCACTTGGATTGTTGCCACTTTTTGGCTATGACGAGTGATGCTGTTATGAACATTGATGTAAGTGTCTATTTGGGTACTGACTTTCATTTCTTTGCGGGTATTTACCTAGGAGTGGAATTGCTGGATCATATGGTAATTCTATGTTTAATTTTTGTGCAGAATTGTCCTATTTTCCACAGCCCCGTTTTATAGTTTCTTTCATTGCACCAGCATTGAACAAGAGTTCCAATTTCTGCACATACTCAAGGATGTGCTTTTATTTTTATTTATTTATTTATTGAGACAAAGTCTTACTCTGTTGCCCTGGATAGAGTGCAATAGCATCATAGCTCACAGCAACCTCAGACTCTTGGTCTCAAGAGATCCTCTCGCCTCAGCCTCCTAAGTAGGTGGGACTACTATAGACACCTACCACTAGACCTGGCTAGTTTTTCTATTTTTAGTAGAGATGGGGGTCTTGCTCTTGCTCAATCTGGTCTCGAACTTCTGAGCTCAGGTGATACACCCACCTTGGCCTCCCACAGTGCTAGGATTACGGGCATGAACTACCATACCCAGCCAGGTGTGTGCTTTTAAATTGGCATATGAAGTCATTACCTATTCAAATAATAAATAAAGTGTTTTTAAAAGGCCCCATGCTAAAGAGGTTAGGGTGGGTGAGTGAAAGAGGGGAGGCAAGAATGATTAAACAAAAATACCTGACATTGAGAAGGAAGGCATCACGGGGAGTCAAGAGAGCTGATTTTAGCCTCGACTCTGCACTAACGGCAGCATTATCACACCACTCTCTGGGACTTTGTTTCCCTAGGGGTCAAATGAAAGGGTTAGATCCAGAGCTCCTGAGTTCCCCTCTTACTCTGTCACCCAGGGACCCCTCATGGATTGGTCATCAGGGGAGTGTGGACAGCGCCCCCTCTGGGTGGGTGCTTATTTTCTGTTTGGGTCACTTGCCCACCGGGGTAGGTGATGTTGCTTAGCCCAGCGGTTCTCAACCTGTGGGTCACGACCCCTTTTTAACAATGAAAATACATTGCGGCCTTAGGAAGGTTGAGAACCACCGGCTTAGCCAGTGTGGGAGACAGGAGGGTGGGAGGAGAGAGAGGCCCAGGTCTCCAACTATCAGCTTTGATCTGAAGCAGGGGGCAGGATGGGCCAAGCCGGCTCCTCTGATCCTTGAGTGCTCGGCTCCCCTCTTGCCTTTGCTCCAGCCAGGTGCCCCTCTCTGTACTCCGCAGGCAGAATGTCCTGTTAGTTAGCCAGGGATGCCCTTAGAAAGTTCTTCAGACTGAGTGGCTCACAACAGAAATTTATTTTCTCACCTTTCCAGAGGCTCCTAAGCTGAGATGAATTGTGGCAGGGCAGGTTCCGTGAGAGATCCTGTTCCCGCCTCTCTGCGTGCTGGCCATCTTTTCATTCCCTGTCCTGCTGAGGTGCTTCCCTGATCTCTGCCTTCACCTTCATGTGATATTCTCCCTGTGTGCGTGTCTGTATCCCCTTCTATAAGGTTACCAGGTATTGTGAGTGACACCCGCATGATCTCTTTTAATTTGATTATCTCTGCACAGAGCCTATCTCCAAAGAAGCTTGCATTCAGAGGTACTGATTTAGCTCATGACAGGTGAAAAGCTGACATACAAAGAGGGATGAAGTCAGTTTGTCTTTTTCTACAGAGAGAATGTGGCTCAATTTCAGTAAGAGGTTTCTGAGAACTGTTTAAAGGTAATGGCCTCCGTGGGAGTCATTGGAAGTATTCAAATAGCAGCTGGATGGTAATGCTTGCCTTGGGCAGAAGCCTGGGCCGACCATCTTCCTGGTCCCTTTCTACTTGAAAATGTCAGGAGTTTAGAAATGGAACTCAGAATTTGCTGTGTCTCTTGAAGATATGATGCTCAGATCCACAAAGCTGTAGACTGCTTTCAGCTACAGGAATTCATATCAAGGTAGAAAAAACTTAATCCTTCCAGAGCAGGGGCCCCAGAGGCTGGCTTCCTGCCCAAAGCGGTAGTGACTGATGGTGAGTCACAGCTTCAGCCAGCGTCTGATGCTGGTCCCGCCCAGGCTGGCTCCAAGAGAATATAAAGAACAACCTCCTTGGAAACTGGAACAGACTCCAACTATCAGCTTTGATCTGAAGCAGGGGGCAGGATGAGCCAAGCCAGCTCCTCTGTTCCTTGAGTGCTGGGTTTGCTGCATCCAGCTGTGGTCTCCTCTAATTTCCAAATCATCTGAAGACTCTTCGAGTCTTCCTTGCCCTGGCAAAGCAGACTTGTCATTGTTAGCACAACTCTGGTCACACCTTCCCATCAATACCATTTACTACCATGGGCTTGGCTGGTGGATATGAAAATTAGAGGAATTTTTCATACATCATAGCAAGGAAAAGATTAAGGAGAGCATATTTGTAGAGTTTTATCTTAAAAATTACACTTATGTAGGTTATTTGGCCTAGACAAAGGCTAGTTAGTAAAGTTTGTTGTGTAGATTTCTTTGGCATTATCTCCAAGCTGATAAGAGTCTAATAATGGGTGGCGACTATGGCTCAAGGAATAGGGCATTGGCCCCATATACCAGGGGTGGCGGGTTCAAACTTGGCCCCAGCCAAAAACTGCAAAAAGAAAAAAAAATCTAATAATGGTCTAAAGTGGTGGTTCTCAACCTGTGGATCGTGACCCCTTTATAACAATGAAAATACATTCAGGCATTAGGAAGGTTGAGAACCACTGGTCTAAAGGCATCTCTAATTGATCAATCCTTGTCCTTCCTATTAAAGAGGGGAAGAGGGACACCTGTGTATCATTAAGTTTATGTCCCACTTTAGGGAAATAGTGAGCAAGCAGAAAGCTTTTCTTAAATTTGCTGCTTCTCAATTGCCCTCAGCTCAAAATAATTCAATGCCAAAGTAGCATATTTGGGGCAGAATATCCTGTTACCTTCCAACAGGATGAGAGTTTAATGAAGGGACAATTTACAGAAGTGCAGACAGGGGTAAGAGAAACCCAGGAGGAGGATGAGGCACCCTGGAAATTAGCACAGGGGAAGCTGTTGCCATCCTGGGCCTGAAGGAGTAACAGAGCCCAGGGAAAGTGGTAGTGGATGATGAGGAACTTCTCAGTAGAAGCTCCTTCAGTAGGTAGGAGAACGCGACCACAGCCAAAGTTACACCCAGCAGCGAGGGAGGAATCAGGATTCTCACCCCTCTCTCTTCCCACCCTTTAATTTTCCTTGGGTGACAGAGTCTGCGGATGTCAGCCTCCTAGGGCATAGACCAGGGGGGAGGAGGGATAAAGGGGTCTGAAAAGGTGAATGGAGCATAACCAGAATATAATTTCAAAAACTCAATAGGGAGGGAGCTTTAGAAACAACTCCTTTACCTGTATGGGAGGGCCTCCCAAGTGATTCGATTTTATTTCGTTTTTTATTTTTATATATATTTTTTGAGACAGTCTCACTATGTCACCTTCAGTAGAGTGTTGTGGTGTTACAGCTCACAGCAATTATAAACTCTTGGGCTTAAGTGGTTCTCTTGCCTCAGCCTCCCAAGTAGCTGAGACTATAGGCACCTGCCACAATGCCCAGCTATTTTTGTTGTTGTTGTTGTTGTTACAGTTGTCATCATTGTTTAGCAGACCTTGGCCAGGTTTGAACCTGCCTGCCTCAGTGTATGTGGCCAGCACCCTAACCACTTAGCTACAGGTGCTGAGCCCCAAGTGATTCAATTTTAATGCTTTCTCACTTAGTCTAAACCTCAGTATCTGTTCCTGAGATTATCCAGACTTAATCTACAAGCATGTAGGAATCATTGTGGAACCTGGTATCACTTGGGAATGAGTCAAGAGCCCTGAGAGGAGGGCCGCACGCTTCTTTGAGGGATATAGGACCCTAGTGCTGAACTGCGTGGGAGTGTTAAGTCCATAAAAGTATCAGAAAATCCCCATACAGGAGGCTACTGGGAGCTTAGACAATGACATTGGTTGGTTGGGTAATGCAAGGCTGCTTGCAGCAACCAGGAGAGACTGGAGGTCAGGGACCCTTTGCCTCTTTCTGGCCCTACTAGGTCTCCCTGGTTCTGATGGGTCTCTGAGGTAAAGAACAGGGGTAACTGGCTCGGCGCCTGTGGCTCAATCGGCTAAGGCGCCAGTCACATACACCTAAGGTGGCGGGTTCGAATCCCCAGCCCGGGCCCGCCAAACAACAATGATGGCTGCAGCCAAGAAATGGCCGGGCATTGTGGCGGGCACCTGTGGTCCCAGCTACTTGGGAGGCGGAGGCAGGAGACTCGCTTAAGCCCAGGAGTTGGAGGTTGCTGTGAGCTGTGATGCCATGGCACTCTACCCAGGGGGATAGTTTGAGGCTCCGTCTCAAAAAAAAAAAAAAAAAAAAAAAAGAACAGGGGTAACTAACAGGGACTTCATTGGCATTTCCTACCAGTTCAGTAGGAGGCCCGGGGGTCAAGGGAATTTGGGGTTGAAATTAGTTTCTGCATCTGTAAATGGGGATAATACTATTACCTATTTTATAGGGTAATTGTGTAGATTAATTGATATACTAATAAAAGTAAACAGTTTAGTAGTCTGGCATGTAGTAAGTGCACAAAACATGTTAGTTATTTTTTTGTTATTATTACTGTAAGCTTGCTTTCCTCCCTGTCTATTGATTGGAGGTGGCTGTTTGTTTTTCATATGTGACTTGCTGCTCAGTGACTTTGAACATAAGATCCTCCTTTCTTCATTTCTCACATGTGTGAAATGGGCTGACAGAAGAGACCAACGTGGACAGCCTCGCTCCCGTGACCCGCAGCAGACACATTAGAGTTACCAGGATCTAGAATGGGGATCCGGCAATAAAAGATGGTAGAACAGGAGCCTGGGAGGACTGCTCCTGACGGGAAGCCAGGAGGAAACTGCTTACGGAGCCCAGCCCTGTACAGTCTGCTCTGCTCTCGGGGTCTCCAGGCCCCTGTCCCACTGTGAATTGGGGAGGGGTCCTAATGACCAGTCCCTTTAAAAAGTTTGGGGAACCCTGAGACTGGGGTCCTTCATAGGCAGTTTCTGGGACAATTGGGGTGGGGAGAGGCTATGAATTTGCATCCCTGAAACCCACAGACAACCCTTCATCTTCACATCACTACTTTAAAGGTTTTTTTAGTTATAAAAGTAAAACAAGAGGCCAGACGTGGTGACTCACACCTGTAACCCTAGCACAGTGGTTCTCAACCTTCCTAGTGCCGCAACCCTTTAATACAGTTCCTGTGGGTCAGGTTGAGAACCGCTGCACTAGCAGTTTGGGAGGCTGAGGAGGGAAGATTGCTTGAGCTGGGGAGTTCAAGACCAGCAAGAGTGAGATCCCATCTGTACTAAAAAACAGAAAAATTAGCCAGGTGTAGTGGTGGGCGCCTGTAGTCCAGCTATTTGGGAGGCTGAGGCAAGACGATCACTTGAGCCCAAGAGTTTGAGGTTGCTGTAAGTTATGACACCTTTGCATTCTACCCCAGGCGACAAAGTGAGACTTTGTCTCAAAAAGGACAAAAAAAAAAAAAAAAAGTAAAACAAGCTCATTGCAAAAACAGCAAATACGGCCAGGTGTAGTGGCTCACTCCTGTAATCCTAGCACTCTGGGAGTCGGAGGCAGGTGGAGTGCCTGAGCTCGCAGGTTCGAGACCAGCCTGAGCAAGACCCTGTCTCTAAAAATAGCGGGGCATTGTGGTGAGCACCTGGGGAAACTGAGGCAATAGAATCACTTGAGCCCAAGTGCTTGAGGTTGATGTGAACTATGATGCCATGGCACTCTACCAAAGGTAACAAAGTGAAACTCTGTCTCAAAAAACAAAACAAACAAACAAACAAAAAAACCAAACAGAAAATACGATAGTGCATAAAGAAAAGGGCAGAGGTCTTTCAGATGGCCTCTCTGTCCAACTCCTCTCCTCAGGGGTAAGCCCTGCAGCACCCTCACCCAGCCTCCTTCCAGGCTTTAATCACATCTTCAGGTGCCTATCTCCGTTTTTTACACCTGTACACCCTCTAGTGGGAATATTTTGCAAACTCAAGGTGAGAATAATGAGAGGGAATGGCCAGTGGCAGGCACAGCCTAAGCCCCCACCCCATGCTCCACTCACTGTCTGGAATATAGAGAAGCTCAATAAATGTTTATCGGAAAAAAAAAAATCAAAGTCCTGGAATGATCTCCATTAGAGATTCATTCCTTTCAAGTCGTTCTTGGAAGACACGGCCTATCAAACTGTGATCAGCTATTAGCACAGCAAAGTGAATTCAGGGAGCTGATGACTTTGTGTAGAACATCTGGGAGCTAAAGAGAAAGGACTTCACAAAATTAAGTGAGTTCTGATAGACAAGGGCAGAAGGACCCAGAGCAATCTCTGTGACAGGGCTGATCAGGGAGCTGCTACGGGATGTGGAATCCACACAGGTGACAGAAGAGGGAATGAGGATGGAGCAGAAAGGGGCTGGGTGATCTCAGAGGTGTTGTTTATCAGAGGGGGCCTGGAGGGTCACTGGTTCAGGCCTTACATTCCATCAATACCCTCTAGTCTTTTGGCATTATCTCCAAGAGTTTATGAGTAGTCACAGACACACCAACAGGTTTGAAAAAAGATACTCATTTGTACAACTGTAGTTTACAAAATGCAAATATCAAGAATATTCCAGAACTCAGCTCAGCACCTGTAGCTCAGTGCCTAGGGCGCTGGCCACATACGCTGGGGCTGGCAGGTTTGAACCCAGCCTGGGCCTGCCAAACAAAAGTGACAACTGCAACTACAAAAAAATAGCTGGGTGTTGTGGCGGGTGCCTGTAGTCCCAGCTACTTGGGAGGCTGATGCAAGAGAATCTCTTAAACCCAAGAGTTTGAGGTTGCTGTGAGCTGTGATGTACGGCACTCTACTGAGGGTGACATATTAAGATTCTGTCTCAAAAAAAAAAAATTTTTTTTTTCAGAACTCATCTGTAAGTCCTGCAGCATCTGACCCAGTTGTTATTTTCCACCTCCTGGCCACCTTCTCTTCCTAAGCTTAGCTTTCAGGACATGATACTTGCCTACTTCTATTTCCTCACTCTCTGCTCCTTCTGAGTCACCTCGGGTGGTACTTGCTCATCTTATCACTCCTTACTAAACGTCTATTTCCAGAAAGCAGCCAGAGTGATCCCTCCAGGCCTTTGACCTGAATTTCCTCTGCTGAAACACTCTCCATCTAGGCTGGCTCTCACTCCTTTCAAGTCCTTTCCTAAATGTCACTTTCTTGTGGGGTTTGCTCCACCTATTTAAAAATAAATCCTGGGCTCGGCGCCTGTGGCTCAATCGGCTAAGGCGCCAGCCACGTACACCTAAGGTGGTGGGTTCGAATCCCCAGCCCGGCCTGCCAAACAACAATGATGGCTGCAACCAAAAAATGGCCGAGCGTTGTGGCGGGCGCCTGTGGTCCCAGCTACTTGGGAGGTGGAGGCAGGAGACTCGGTTGAGCCCAGGAGTTGGAGGTTGCTATGAGCTGTGATGCCATGGCACTCACCCAGGGGGTTGGTTAGCTTGAGGCTCCGTCTCAAAAAAAAAAAAAAAAATATATATATATATATATATATATATCCTCCAAACCTCCATCGACGACTCCTTCTCATTTTCTCTATGGTGCTTGCTACCAAATGACGTGTACATTTATTTTTTTAGTGCTTGTCTCCCCTGACTAGTATGCCAGTTGCAGGAGAGCAGTGGTTTGTCTTTAGTTGCTCTAAAACTGTGCCTGACACATACAATAGACCCTGAAAAGAGAAGTATTAGTCAATGAATGGTCACAACTTTTTAATTTTACATGTTTGTATTTAAAAATATATAGGAAGTCTTACAAGTGGCCCTATTCAAACGTTGAATCAAAGCATGTTTTTTATTTTTCTTTTGAGAGGATTGATATACTTAGTGCAGGTAACTAACTGCCACGGTTTGACTCGACGTAATGGCTCAAGCAAGGGACAGAACAGGCACTCATTAAGTTACTTCTTGAATTAATGGCCCTCGGGAATAGGGTAACAGTGCGTGGAGCCTGCAGGGATGCAGACCGCTTGTGGTGCTAGAAGGGGAAATTCCGGAGGTGCACTGGCTCAAATACCGCCCAGCAGCCACAGCGGTGGAGTTGAAGTTAACCCGGGTAAGTTACAGCAGCGTTACAGCAGCAAAACACAAGACTCCATCACCAGCAGGTTAACAGCAGCTTCGGCCGCGCCGAGGCCCAACTGCGCAGCCGCAGAAAGCGGTGAAACGCGACCACGCAGCCGCAGAAAAGGATGGACGGGTCTGCGCAACCGCAGAAGGAGCCAGCGGCACCAAGAGTCGGCCCGGGGTCTTTTGCACCCAGCTGGAGGCGGCTGGGGCTGGGCGGGTCTTGTCCTCGTGTTTCTCGTCGTGGCTGCCCAGGCCGGCTCCGCTGCGCCCGCCTCGGGTCGTCAGCCTTCCTTCCCTAAGCCGCCGCCATCATGCTGCTGCCCGTGTTCACCCTGAAACTGCGCCACAAAATCAGCCCCCGCATGGTGGCCATAGGGCGCTACGACGGGACTCACCCGTGCTTGGCGGCCGCCACCCAAGCGGGCAAGGTAACGGTTCCCACTCGCACTGAGCCGGGGCCCCTGGAACCCGCGGACCTCCGCGGGCCGCGCCCCTCGACCCCGCCCCCAACCTTCGACCCCGCCCCCAGCCGGTGTTGCCGGGCAACTGCTTGGCGGTCTCTGGGTAGCTCTCCTTCCTACGAAGAATAATGGGGTCTTCCAGGAACAGCTTTGCTTTTGTTTTGAGACAGAGTCTCCTTCTGTCATCCATGCTTAAGTGCAGTGGCGTGATCACAGCCCACTGCAGTCTGGAACTGCCCAGCTTAAGCGATCCTCTTGGCTCAGCCCCCTGAGTACTTAGGACTGCAGGCCCCAGGCCGCCACGCCGGCTTTTTCTTTCTTTCTTTCTTTCTTTCTTTTTTTTTTTTTAATAGAGACAGGGTTTCGCTATGTTGTCTAGGCTGGAATTGAGCTCCTGGTCTTAAGCAATTCTCTCTCCTCGGGCTCCCAAAGTGCTAGGATTACAGGCGTGAGCCACCGCGCCCAGCCAGGGACACCTTTTTTGAGCAGGCAGTCAGACTCCGACAGTGTTGGGAGTCCTGGTTCTATTGTTAGGGAGCTTAGGAAGCGAATCCTCCAGAAAGGAAGTCAGGGCTAGTAGTAGTAGACAGTAATAGGCCTCTCTGCCTGTCACTTGAAACTCCTTCCATTCCCTCACACTGCTGTACAGGAAAAAAAACCAAAACACCTAAATTAAATTAGCAGATTGCACTTCTGACCCTTGTTCACGTACATTATGGGCTTTCCCTTTACTTTATTCACTAAGTACTGTGTGCCCGGTACTGTGCAAGGTGTGCTTCACGGAGACAAAAAAGATATTCAGCATTCACCAGACTTATACTAAATACTTCGTTTATACTACATTTTGTGTAGTTGGAGTGTCTGCTTTTCAGGTAAAATTCTGCGTGGATGGAGGCACATCCAAATATGTGGAACACAGTGACACCAAGAGTAATAGCTTCTAACACAAAGTCTAATTATCTCAGCTTATGTGCTACAAGGCCCAGGGCAGTACCCTAGCACATATTTGGTGGATCCTGCCCCCAGTACCTACTGATTTCATGACCTTGGGGAAGGTACTTAAAAATAGTACCTTACATGTAGGGTGAGGATTAAATAAGTCAACGTATGTAAAGATCTTGGCATATAAGAAGTGGTCACTAAATGTTAGCTGTTATTTTCTTTTTATGTCCCCCACTTCACTGATTAGAAATAAGAGTTAGAGTTAAAGGCTCAGTGGTTAGAGTGCTGGACCTGTGCACCAAGTGTGACAGGTTCAAACCGCCTGGGCCTGTTTAACAAAAATAACTTTCAGAGAAGTTCAATGCAGCACCTGAGGCCACTCAACTGGAAAGTAATGGAAATGTAATCAGACTGTATGTTCCTAAGCTAGCGTTTGTGTAATGATTTATATTTTCTTTTTTTTTTTTTTGAGATGGAGCCTCAAGCTATCCCCCTGGGTAGAGTGCCATGGCATCACAGATCATAGCAACTTCCAACTCCTGGGCTCAAGCGAGTCTCCTGCCTCCACCTCCCAAGTAGCTGGGACCACAGGTGCTTGCCGCAACGCCTGGCCATTTTTTGGTTGCAGCCATCATTGTTGTTTGGCGGGCCCAGGCTGGGGATTCGAACCTGCCACCTTAGGTGTACGTGGCTGGCGCCTTAGCCGATTGAACCACAGGCGCCGAGCCATGATTTATATTTTCAAGACATTTGCCCCCCCATGATTCATGTTATGTGATATGCCTTGAGATGTATAAGTAAAAGGTCATGATTCATTCTCATTAAGTAGTATAGTGGTGTTATGCTCTTAGCCCAGGGTCCTCATTAATTGTCATGTGCCTGAGGTTGGCTTTTTTTCTTGCCTGAAGGGACAGGTACATCCTCCTTGGTGACTCTCTGTGTGCAGAGAACAGCAGGAGGTGAACTGGGGAGAAGTCTGACTTCTGGGACACTTGCTGCTTTTGGCAAAAATCACAAACTTTGAGGCAGGGACCAGTAAAACCTACCTAACAAGTACAATGAACACTTTCTGGGTGATGGGCACACTTACAACCCTGATTCAAGTATTACAAGAGGAACCCATATAACCAAAAACATCTGCACCCTGTAATATTTAAAAATAAAAAAATCACAAATTTTGTAGTCCAATAACAATAAATATGGAGCCCATTAAGTTATTGCCCCTCCTATTCTTTCTTAGACTGGGAAACTCTGTAAGAATTCTTTTGCTCAGGACTGTTACAAAACCAGAGTGTAAGGTGGTAGCTAGAGCTTAGAGTCTGCAGCACACCAGGCTTCCTGTCTTGGCTCTGTCTTTTCCTAGTCTCAAGACCTTAGGAAGGGGCCCTTTGTCCTCTGACCTCATCTGTAAATCGGGGGGAGGATCAAATGCAATTAGTGGGCTCAGTGAGCAGGGTGCCAGCCACATACACCGAGGCTGGCAGCTTTAAGCCCAACCTGGTCCTGCTAAAGAACAATGACAACTGCAACCAAAAATAGCCGGGTGTTATGGCAGGCACCGGTAGTCCCAGCTACTTGGGAG